>CAUDMG010000123.1:127500-130998 GCA_958450375.1 Homarus gammarus | reverse complement strand
ATTTCATTAGCCCATTAGCCGTGAACCTCATTGGGAAACTGCCCGTGCCTCGTATGTGGTGTCAGTAGCATTTTACCGAATCCAGCTGGTTCACGGCGCCATCAGCTCGATGAACAGGCTTTGTGTGAAATATAACAGAGTCTAGAACTGCTTTTAGTGTCCTTGTGGCCTAGCCGGTAAGCGTTCCCTAGTCACACCCAGTAGGTCGAGGGTTCGATTCCTTGCTGGTGAGGTCGTTGATTATATGTTCAAAGTCCGCGTGTTAAATGGACTAAAAATGAAGTATATATATGCACTTCGCGTTTCATACCAGCTGGATTCGGTAAAATGCTACTGACACCACATACGAGGCACGGGCAGTTTCCCAATGAGGTTCACGGCGCCATCAGCTCGATGAACAGGCTTTGTGTGAAATATAACAGAGTCTAGAACTGCTTTTAGTGTCCTTGTGGCCTAGCCGGTAAGCGTTCCCTAGTCACACCCAGTAGGTCGAGGGTTCGATTCCTTGCTGGTGAGGTCGTTGATTATATGTTCAAAGTCCGCGTGTTAAATGGACTAAAAATGAAGTATATATATGTACCTCGCGTTTCATACCAGCTGGATTCGGTAAAATGCTACTGACACCACATACGAGGCACGGGCAGTTTCCCAATGAGGTTCACGGCGCCATCAGCTCGATGAACAGGCTTTGTGTGAAATATAACAGAGTCTAGAACTGCTTTTAGTGTCCTTGTGGCCTAGCCGGTAAGCGTTCCCTAGTCACACCCAGTAGGTCGAGGGTTCGATTCCTTGCTGGTGAGGTCGTTGATTATATGTTCAAAGTCCGCGTGTTAAATGGACTAAAAATGAAGTATATATATGTACTTCGCATTTCATACCAGCTGGATTCGGTAAAATGCTACTGACACCACATACGAGGCACGGGCAGTTTCCCAATGAGGTTCACGGCGCCATCAGCTCGATGAACAGGCTTTGTGTGAAATATAACAGAGTCTAGAACTGCTTTTAGTGTCCTTATGGCCTAGCCGGTAAGCGTTCCCTAGTCACACCCAGTAGGTCGAGGGTTCGATTCCTTGCTGGTGAGGTCGTTGATTATATGTTCAAAGTCCGCGTGTTAAATGGACTAAAAATGAAGTATATATATGTACCTCGCGTTTCATACCAGCTGGATTCGGTAAAATGCTACTGACACCACATACGAGGCACGGGCAGTTTCCCATGAGGTTCACGGCGCCATCAGCTCGATGAACAGGCTTTGTGTGAAATATAACAGAGTCTAGAACTGCTTTTAGTGTCCTTGTGGCCTAGCCGGTAAGCGTTCCCTAGTCACACCCAGTAGGTCGAGGGTTCGATTCCTTGCTGGTGAGGTCGTTGATTATATGTTCAAAGTCCGCGTGTTAAATGGACTAAAAATGAAGTATATATATGTACTTCGCGTTTCATACCAGCTGGATTCGGTAAAATGCTACTGACACCACATACGAGGCACGGGCAGTTTCCCAATGAGGTTCACGGCGCCATCAGCTCGATGAACAGGCTTTGTGTGAAATATAACAGAGTCTAGAACTGCTTTTAGTGTCCTTGTGGCCTAGCCGGTAAGCGTTCCCTAGTCACACCCAGTAGGTCGAGGGTTCGATTCCTTGCTGGTGAGGTCGTTGATTATATGTTCAAAGTCCGCGTGTTAAATGGACTAAAAATGAAGTATCTATATGTACCTCGCGTTTCATACCAGCTGGATTCGGTAAAATGCTACTGACACCACATACGAGGCACGGGCAGTTTCCCAACGAGGTTCACGGCGCCATCAGCTCGATGAACAGGCTTTGTGTGAAATATAACAGAGTCTAGAACTGCTTTTAGTGTCCTTGTGGCCTAGCCGGTGAGCGTTCCCTAGTCACACCCAGTAGGTCGAGGGTTCGATTCCTTGCTGGTGAGGTCGTTGATTATATGTTCAAAGTCCGCGTGTTAAATGGACTAAAAATGAAGTATATATATGTACCTCGCGTTTTCATACCAGCTGGATTCGGTAAAATGCTACTGACACCACATACGAGGCACGGGCAGTTTCCCAATGAGGTTCACGGCGCCATCAGCTCGATGAACAGGCTTTGTGTGAAATATAACAGAGTCTAGAACTGCTTTTAGTGTCCTTGTGGCCTAGCCGGTAAGCGTTCCCTAGTCACACCCAGTAGGTCGAGGGTTCGATTCCTTGCTGGTGAGGTCGTTGATTATATGTTCAAAGTCCGCGTGTTAAATGGACTAAAAATGAAGTATATATATGTATATATATATATATGTATATATATATATACTATTAATATATATATATATATATATATATATATAAATATATTAATCAAGAATTCCCCCAACAATACAGGTGACTGCATTTATAAGGTTCCTTGCAAGGAATGTAATATGTTTTACTTAGGCCAGACAGGTAAAGATCTTGTAGCTAGACTTAAACAACATAAATATAGTGTTAGGACAGGCCAGGAATCCAATGCTTTGTTTGTTCATTTGAGGGATATTAAGCATTGCATTGACTGGGATAATGCCTCGTCAATATTACCTTGTAATTCAATTGACAGTAGGAACATTATAAGAACATAGAACATTAGAAAATAAGGACTCTGCAATAGGCCGGTTGGCCTGTGCATGGCAGCTCCTGTCGAGAGTTACTACCACTCTCTATCATCCATGAATCTATCCAGTCTCCTTTTGAAACTTTCCAGCGTTCCAGCATTTGCTGCAAAGTTGCTAAGCTTGTTCCACTCGCCCACCACCCTATTTGTGAAACAGTTCCTTCCTATTTCCCTCTTGAACCTAAACTTATCCAACTTAAATCCGTTGCTCCGCATCCTATCCTGCTCGGATATTATAAGGACTTTATCTATATTTCCTTTATTGATTCCTTTCACCCACTTAAATACTTCTATCATATCTCCCCGCACTCTTCATCTTTCCAGGGAATGCAAGTTTAATTTCTTTAACCTATCCTGATATGGAAGGTTTCTAAGTCCCGGAATTATTTTCGTCATTCTTCGCTGCACCGACTCTAGTGAATTGATATCCATTCTATAATAAGGGCACCAGAACTGAACTGCATAATCGAGGTGCGGCCTGACTAGCGCAACATGTAGTTGCAATAAGACCTCTGCACTCTTATTACTTACATTTCTAGATATAAAACCCAATACTCTGTTTGCCTTATTTCGAACATTAACGCACTGTTTTCTAGGCCGTAGGTCCGGGCTTACAAGTACCCCTAGGTCTCTTTCACAAGTCGACTTCTCTAGGTTGATGTTGTTAAGGCTGTATACATTGACAGTATTTGTTCTTCCAATATTAAGTACGCTGCACTTGCTGGTGTTGAATTTCATTTGCCATTTTTCAGACCACCCCTGCAGCTTATTTAGATCCTCCTGTAAAGCATTTGCATCCTGCCCTGAATTAATCTGGTGTCATCCGCAAAGTTGCTTATGTCACTGCTGATCC
>CAUDMG010000123.1:0-122500 GCA_958450375.1 Homarus gammarus | reverse complement strand
AAGTGTTAGTTACAAGACTAGAGAGGTCATCTTAAAATTATATCTTGTGCTTGTGAGACCTCACTTGGATTACGCAGTTCAATTCTGGTCACTGTATTACAGAATGGATATAGAATCCTTGGAAAGAATTCAGAGGAGAATGACAAGACTAATCCCGGGCATTAGGAACCTTGAATACAGAGACAGGTTAAAACATTTAATTTGCACTCCCTCGAGAGAAGTAGAGTGAAGGGCGACATGATAGAGGTGTATAAATGGAAGTCAGGGTTAAACAAAGGGGACATTACAAAACTACTCAAACTATCCAACCAGGAGCGAACCCCTAACAATGGTTTTAAATTAGACAAATTTAGATATCGGCGTGAAATAGGTAAACACTGGTTTGGAAACCGAGTAGTGGATGAATGGAACAAGTTACCAAATATCATCATTAACTCAAATACGCTGGATAGCTTCAAACATAGGTTGATGCTTATATGAGCAATAGGGGTTGGGTATAAATGGGACTGCCCATTTTGGGTCAATAGGCCTGCTGCAGTTTCCTCCATTCTTATGTTTTTATGTTCTTATGTTTACACCTATCTCAGTGGTTTCCTCGCCCTCCACACGTGCATTTGCACACCCCAAAATCCTGGAAAATCCGAGTAAAGCACGTCGCCAGCGTGGCTGCTCGCTTCCGCATGGCACCTCGTGAGTCGCCATGTCACTGATTCCACCAGCCGCCAAGTTAGCTTCACTATAACCTAGAATAGTCCAACCATTAACCACAGTGTATACCCTTGCCATCCCTATTTAAGCACAGTATGTAACTGAACGAAATTTACTTGTGAGTGATTTCAACGTCGCTCACAAGAGTCGTGGCCACGTGGGGCGTTTTTTGGCCTTCAAGCATGCCCCAGCCTACCCGTTTTCGGGAACTAAACTATTCTAGTAAAATCTCCAATTCTCTCCTGATTGTCCTTTTTTTCTTTTTCGGGAAAGACTATCTCTTTTCTATTATTTAGTCACGTCTTTAAATCAGGACTCGAACGTCCCCCAAGGCTTTCCAGTAATTATTTTAATTATTCGTGAAGCGAGTGACCCTCATTCCTCTCCTATCTTAATTATTTTACTAACTGCACAAATAACATCTTCTCGATGAAAAGTTATCTGAGATAACTTTTGTTGATAATATTGTTAGCTTGTAACTGCTTAGGCCTCGTAGGCGCCAGCTTTTTACTTAGTTCCAGAGTACCCCACACAAAGCTTGGTACACTGCCCACAAAGGCTTTGTATAGGCCTAGCCACCCATATGGCACCTCCGGTCAGCTGACTGACTCCTCGTGGCATGAAAAGTACTCATGATTGCCGCTCCACTTATGTTTCCCTTTTCAATAAATCAGGAATTTTCGTTATAAATTTTCAAAATATCGCAATCGACTCCACCCCCCCCCCCCCCAAAAAAGACAGCACTGTCCTCGTGTGCTGAGAGACAAAAATATAAGCATACAACTTCCCCAGATGAGACCTGCTCTTTCACCCACTGCAACTCACACCCGGAACGCCATCCTCCACCATCCAGTAACCCCTGTTACCTGCAGCTCTGGTTAATGCTAGCCATTTCAACACTCACACACACATATATATATACACAGTGGTCCCTCGGTTAACGAACACAATCCGTTCTAGCAGGTTGTTCATTAACCGAAAAATTCGTTAACCGAAACCATTGTTTCAATGGGTTTTTGGGTAATTGGTTCCAGCTCACCGAAAATTGCCTAAATTCAACAAAAATGGTAGAAAAGTTCACTTTCTTTGAGGTGTGTATGTAGAAGGCTCCTGGATGATGATGATGATGATAGGAATTAGAATGGGGGTGGAGGAGAAGGAAGAAGAGAAGGCACTGGGGTGGAAGAGAAGTCACCCCATGGCACCATTTCACCCATAAGATTTTAGTTCTCTTGGTGTATTTCAAGATTATTTTCTTTAAATCAACACTGCACTGCATTATATATTGTCAATATGTAAAATATATTTCAAAATGACCAATAATTTGCTTGGAAACACAGAAAAAAAAGCGTTTAGTTGAAGAGAGTCTCAAGCAAGATGTTACCTCCAGTGAAAACAGAGAGAGACTAACGCCTGTTTGCTGTGTTAAGAGGCTGGATGCTGCGCATTAAACTAGTCACTTTACCTTCAATTATGTTCAATAATTATTAAAATGACTAAAAAATTTAATATTAAACTTTTAAAATTATTGAATAGTATAAACTTCTTGATATATACTGTACTAAAATAGTAAGGAATTTAAGCCCTAGAGCCGATTTATGTATTGGCGGACTAATACTACAGCTGGTTGACCAGCCAGTGCAAGCGAAAACATGTTGAGGTCGGTTCGTAAGAACTTCGTTAACTGAATTTTTGTTAACCGAATTTAAGAATCTTATGGGAGGCAGTTCGTTAACCGAAATTTCGTTAACCGAGGCGTTCATTTTTAGTCCATATAACACGCCGACTTTGAACATATAATCAACGACCTCACCAACCAGGACTCGAACCCTCGACCTACTGTGTGGGACCAGGGAACGTTACTGACCATGCCACAAAGACACTAGTGTCTTTGTGGTATGGTCGGTAGCGTTCCCTGGTCCCACACAGTCGGTCGAGGGTTCGAGTCCTGGCTGGTGAGGTCGTTGATTATATATATTGTAGTGGACGTCTCCCCTACAACTGCGTAGCTGCATGCCACCTGCTACGTCTTCCCTAGCATCCAAATGAGCGGCCCAGGGGGGGGCGTCACCAGATGCCACAGTATCCTAGCAACGGAGCCAAAAGACCGGCTACTTCCCGGGGTTTCCCACCATGACTCACGGCTGACTCATGGCTGCTGTGTATATAAGCTCTGTCTCTCCATTGAGATTCATTCTGCTCTCGGTTCCTGAACACGCAACACCTCCTCCAAGCAAGCTCCTCGCTGTCCCGTTCTCATTCAACCTGGAGGCCAGCAACAGGCAACATCTTCTCTAAACAAAGCTCCTACACCTCTACCTCCTTCAACACGCTACTCACCGAACGTGCCTACTGAGCAGCTCCTCACCACACGGCACCTCCAGCACCAGACTGTCTATCATATAACTTACATTATACAAGAAAACCACCTTAGAGTTTCCATCCATCCTGAGTGCGAGACAACATTATATCACGAAACCCTACAATATATACAGTCAACCCTCACTTTAGGCGGTCCCACATTCCGCGTTTCCACGTTTACGCTGTGCCCTACCGGAACCCAGGATGCTCACATTCCGCGGTGCGTGTACCCCTTTACGCGGATAGTGTCCAGCTCGATGCTATTTTTAGATTCGCCCCACCCGCCTGCTCCCTCCTCTGCCTCCGCCTGGCCAAGCAGCTCGGTAAGGTTGCGCACTGCGCATACCATCATAAAGTTAAGATAAAATTTTTACTACAACATAGTTGTGTGTCTTCAAAAAGTGGAGTTTGGGGGTCGGCCCGGTCTCAATTTCAATTAATCCCATATGTTATCTTGTTCACTTTACGCGTTTCTCACTTTTCGCGGTACCCTGTGGGTTATACTAACCGCGTAAAGTGAGGGTTGACATATATATATATATATATATATATATATATATATATATATATATATATATATATACCGGTATATATATATATATATATATATATATATATACCGGTATATATATATATATATATATATATATATATATATATATATATATATATATATATATATATATATATATATATATACCGGTATATATATATATATATATATATATATATATATATATATATATATACATATATTTAATATATATATATATAATATATATATATATAATATATATATATATATATATATATATATATATACCGGTATATATATATATATATATATATATATATATATATATATATATATATATATATATATATATATATATATATATATATATATATATATACCGGTATATATATATATATATATATATACCGGTATATATATATATATATATATATATATATATATATATATATATATATATATATCTATATATATATATATATATATACCGGTATATATATATATATATATATATTATATATATATATATATATATATATATACATATATTTATATATATATATATATATATACTATATATATATATATATATATATATATATATATATATATATATATATACCGGTATATATATATATATATATATATATATATATATATATATATATATATATATATATATATATATATATATATATATGTAACCGGTCGGAATTTACTGGACTTTAATTTCTCACTTGACTTGGGGTTTATTTAAAATTAATAGATGTTAATGGCAGTGGAAGCGCCCCTTTGAGAAAAATCCCGAACCAGCACAAGAACACTTAAATCTACTAAACAAAATAAATTGTCCGTGACCCGTGGAAGGATAGCGTCTGTGACTGGGATGAATGAGACACACTGTTAAATTTAGACACTTATATTCCCTCCAACACTACAAACACAATAAAATAATGGTACACCAATATGCTCACCTCTTAGCTTAAACTTAAAACACTACTCTGGGGAATAATAGTTATACATGATATAGAAATTATTAGAAACTCAGGCAACAATAAATTTGGAGTATTAAGAAATGTTGCTTGCACACATGAAACAGGCCTTAAGGGCTCTCACAAAATAATAGCTCTCCAACAGATGCACACTTCCTAACCTAACCTAACCACTACTCTGGGGAACAAGGTTATACCTGAGATCAGAATTATGAAGAACAATTAGAGGCATCAAAAGAGTCAAATCACAGTATCACTCTGGTTCCACTTAATGGCACAAACATTCAAAACAATATTATCAAAATTATTTAGAAACTATTAAACTACACACGTCAAGATAATATCAGTCTGAGGAATGGTGTTAACTACACCCGTAATAAGGGAGGGAAAATGTTCCTCTAGGTATCTCCTAGAGACCTAGACTCACGGTCTCATTGTGTGACCATTAGTTTACTCAGATAGCCTCAGTGTACTCCCAGTGCGTCCATAAAGCGGAAGGGAGTGAGCCAATCAGACCTTGTACAGTTGAGAGAAACTTTAGCTTCCCGTTAGCAAGAGGGTTTCACTAGCTGCTCGGGACATGTGGGGTTGTGCACCGGAGTGGTAAGAACTGATCACCCACTGCTGATGCTGGTCCCGTGTCGTTTTAGTTGTCGGGAGCACTCGTTCACTCAAGAGATCCTTTGCTACCCTGCTAAACAGTGACAGGCCTACACTGATCGGTCCAATGGCGACAATCGCCACCCTCAATCATCAACGGCAGTCTCAAACGGCAGTAAATCTCTCGCAGTCAACTCCGGTCAACTCCAGTCAACTCCAGCCAAGTGGGTTCTGACGGAAACCCTGAAATGAACTCACTGTTAGCTCTTGTTAACTTTATCACTGCCCTATCTAAACCCTGTCTGAGATCGAATGAGACTTACTTGTTATACTGCAATAGTGCAACACAGGTGACTAGGCCACGTGACTATTTCTGTGACGGCCGCGCAGGGACGTCTTGCTGGACCGAATGCCTCCACGTGACTGAGGACCAGCCAGCGTCGCGTCTCTCCAAGGCGCTAGCTTAGGCCTACGTGACATATTTTCCGCCTAACTAATAACTCCTTGGGACACCCGTAACATTATTCAGACGGATAAACGATCTATAATAATTCAAAATTCAATAATAGTCCCTTACTTCATGAATCGCATCATTATTAAATCGGTAAACTACATTTAATATCATATAGGCCTAGTTCCGCAATCTCTCGCTACGAGCAGGCAGCGCTCTTTTCCCTCCCGCGACCTTGAACGCTCAGTGTCGCTAATGGCGGGGCATTTGAAATTACTCTGAAATTTCTGAATATTACAATCGACCCCCCTAAAAAAAGACAGCACTGTCCTCATGTGCTGAGAAAACATACATACGACCCCGCTAAAATTTGTTCTAAGGACTGCATCTCACCACTTTAACGTGCTAAATGCAGCATTTGTCTTCTCTTCTCTCCTTTTCTCTCCCGCTAACATATATATATATATATATATATATATATATATATATATATATATATATATATATATATATATATATATATATATATATATATATATATATATGCAAGTAAATCACTGTAGGTGCGCGTGATCTAGGTATATGCTGATAACCACCAGGAAAGAAGAAAACACGAAGTTCCCAAGCGCTTTCGTGTAATTCACATCTTCAGGGGTGAGTACACGAAAGCGCTTGGGAACTTCGTGTTTTCTTCTTTCCTGGTGGTTATCAGCATATATATATATATATATATATATATATATATATATATATATATATATATATATATATTTCATTTTTAGTCCATTTAACACGCGGACTTTTGAACATATAATCAACGACCTCACCAGCAAGGAATCGAACCCTCGACCTACTGGGTGGCCCTAGGGAACGCGTTTCATACCAGCTGGATTCGGTAAAATGCTACTGACACCACATACGAGGCACGGGCAGTTTCCCAATGAGGTTCACGGCGCCATCAGCTCGATGAACAGGCTTTGTGTGAAATATAACAGAGTCTAGAACTGCTTTTAGTGTCCTTGTGGGCTAGCCGGTAAGCGTTCCCTAGGGCCACCCAGTAGGTCGAGGGTTCGATTCCTTGCTGGTGAGGTCGTTGATTATATGTTCAAAGTCCGCGTGTTAAATGGACTAAAAATGAAGATGTGAATTACACGAAAGCGCTTGGGAACTTCGTGTTTTCTTCTTTCCTTGTGGTTATCAGCATATATATATATATATATATATATATATATATAATATATATATATATATATATATATATATATATCATTTACACTTTTCTTTCAGGCAAGCAGTTTGAAATGGATGACCCACGCCTACTGGAATTTGAAAATTTGACTCGCGAGTTGGTGGAGAGCGTAGCTCCTCTGGCCATCCCAGACATATTTCCGTGGATAATGTACCTCCTGCCTGGCTCTCTCACCAGACGCATCTTCCACCTTGACTTACAGAAGAAGATCATACATAAATTCCTTAATTATTTCAATGTGAGTGCTTTGTTGTTTACTGAGCAGAGATCATCAATGAAGGCTGGTACTCACTCCCTCACATACACATAAAGAATTACTTCTGCAACATAAATTCATTATTATGATAAGCACAGTATTATTTTGTACTAATGAATTATAATCACATTTGCTTTTTAATTATACTTATTAGTTTTCATAATTCAATATATTTGTTATATTGGTTATATTTCTTTAAGAAAACGTCAGATAATAATTTGTTTAATGAACAACTATCCTGACTGAATGACTGAATACACTGGTCTACAAATTTTTTTTTTTCTGGCATGAAACCTTTCAACTGTTTTTTACTAACTTTAAGGTGCTGAATCCAAATCTGATCTCAGATTTGCTCCATCACGTAAAGTGCCAGAATTTACTGAGCTACCAGAGATTGAGGATATAGACCGGAATTCACCTGTTTCTACTGATGAAGATGAAGAGACTGATCTTTTCAAGCCATCTGGTGAAGATTGTGAAAAGCCAACATTGTTTACTCAGTCAGAATTGAATGATCTGGTCAGAGATCTAAATTTGCCAAAACAGTCTGCTGAATTGTTAGCTTCCAGGCTTCAAGAGAAACGACTCTTAAAACCTGGCACGAGTGTCTCCTTTTATCGCAACAGAGAAGAGCAACTGCGGAAGTACTTTCATTCATATGACCAGCTTGTTTTTTGTAATGATGTAGAAGGACTTCTTCTCTCCATGGGACTACCAGCATATGATAGTAAGGATTGGAGACTTTTTATTGACCGTTCTAAAAGGAGCTTGAAATGTGTTCTTCTTCATAACGGAAACAAGTATGGTTCAATTCCAATCGGACATTCTGTACAAATTAAAGAAGAGTATGAAAACATTAAGACTGTTCTAGAGAGGTTGCAATACCATGCTCATGAATGGTTAATTTGTGTGGACTTGAAAATGGTAAACTTTCTATTGGGCCAGCAAGGAGGGTACACAAAATACCCCTGTTTTCTGTGCTACTGGGACAGCAGGGCTACAGCAGACCATTGGGTGAAAAAGAATTGGCCACCAAGACATAGTTTGACGCCTGGTGACAAGAATATCATTAACGATCCTCTGGTTGACAGGAAAAACATTGTCCTTCCTCCTCTGCACATAAAACTTGGTATCATTGGGCAATTCGTCAAGGCTCCTGATCATAGTGGAGTGTTTCAGATATATATGCTCAACCTTTCCAAGTCTTAGCGACGAGAAGAAAAAGGCAGGGATTTTTGATGGACCTCAAATAAGAACACTACTCAGAGTTCCACACTTCCTTGCAACAATGACTGAGGCACAGGCAAGAACTTGGAATGCTTTCTCTAATGTGGTGCGGAACTTCTTAGGGAACAAGAAAGCGGACAACTATCAAGAAATTGTGGAAGAGCTTCTCTTGAGTTTACAAGCACTTGGATGCAAAATGAGTATCAAGGTTCACTACTTACACAGTCACTTGGACGAGTTTTCAGAAAATCTGGGAGAAGTGAGCGAGGAGCAAGGGGAGCGCTTTCATCAAGACATTAAAGTAATGGAAGAACGTTACCAAGGTCGATGGGACTCGAACATGATGGCGGACTACTGCTGGAGTTTGATGAGAGACATTCCAGAAGCTGTACATAAGAGATCGGCCAAAAAGAAGAAGTTTATGTAACTGTAACTTGATCTTAATACTTGCACTATTTCTACCGTACATTAATTGTTTTTTTCACCCTTCAATGTTGCATTTAAATATTATATATGCATTAACTTTCCAATTTGATATTAACAATTTTTGGTTATAGAAAAATACAAATTATAATGCTGAAAAAATTTATGTATACATGTTTAAACCGTCAATTTTGATTCAAAAGTTTACGTTTCCCAGCAAAAGTGCAATATGGTATATCTCAAAAACCTGATGTGATAGACAAAAACCAAAGTCATATTTGGATTCTTCACCCCAAATTTACTTAAAATCCGTTTAAAAACCTTAGGCCAGAAAAATTGTGTTGACCGGTGATATCTAAGAAAACTCATGTTTGTGCAACCCTGTCTGGTACACAGTTCCTTTAGCATTTTTTTTATGCACTCGTGATATTTTCAGCTTTGGCTATCGCTATAGAGAAATATTCATAGTTCGACCCGACACATTAAAGTTATCATGCTAAAGTTCTTGTCATGAAAGGTGGTGAGAGTCTTCATTACTTTACCGCAGAAGGAGATCAAGGAGCACCGAGCCACTCTGGACCGTGATGACCCCCGAGACCTGATAGATGGTTACCTGATGATGATGGAGGAGAAGGCGGACGATCCGGACAATACCTTCAGTGGTGAGTGGCCTCAGATCATCTTCTCCAAGACCTTCATGTTCATACTCTTTCCATGAACCCCTGTCCACCTCCATCGGGTTCAGACTTACGTTTTGCAGCTCTCGCTATTGAGATTATTATTTCAACAGCCTCAACCCTGCCTTCAGTACCATCAGGTTATGGACTGAGTCTTCAGGCTCACTGGTATCATTTGTGAAACAGAATATGATACTGTACCTGGTTTCATCTAAGCGTTTGTCTTCTTTTCCTGGGCTTGAGGCAGTTCACTGTAACACCTCAAATCCCATTTTCCTTAGCTTTTCGTCCATGTCTGCCTCAACAAACTTGAGTTGCAGCACATGTTTATAGATGAGGATAATTATGACCAACGCCTTTACCTAGATGTTATTTTCTACGTAGTTGAGGATATCTGTTTTGTTTTCTTTTGTTACAGACTGTCCAGTCTCTTAGCATGATTACCGAGTAGGAGATAGGGAATTGGCTGTAGTCATGTCCAGGTACAGACCTCAGGACAACGCCCTTCTGTTGATAATCTGTATTAATGCGCTTTAACACGAGATCTTTATGCTTCTCATCAGTGGCAATAGATTCATTTCTCATTATTTCTGAATAGAAGTTGATGCTACATTTTTAGTACTTCTTAGAATTACCATATTCGTACATCTCTCCTTCCTAACAATTCGCTGAGGATATTTTTGTCAAGCTCATGGTATACAAGTCTAAGAATCAAGTCCGGTGACGTAGAATGTGCCAGAAAATTGCAAAGATTAGTTCTACTAAGATTTAGAAAATGTACTTTGCAATAACTATCAGCAAGAAAAATTAAAAGAGGTTTCATTGTTGGCTGTGAGAAAGGAGGAGCGAGCGACACTGACTCAACACTGGAGTTTCATTTCTGTTTTGAGATGCATGAACAGCTGATCCCTGGATTTACTTGAGTCTTAAATTAACCATTTTTAAAAAAATTTCGCAGTAAAATTAAAAAAAATTAAATCACTGGGAAATACATGTACATTACACAGTGTACTTCTGATTCTTACTTTGATAATGCAGGGCAAAGTGATATCCAGCATTTCTAGCATTGTTTCATGAAAATCAGTAAAAAAACAAAATTATCCCTTTCTGTGAAGGTGACTAAGATCTATAAATACAACAAAATTACCTTTTTCCTGTATTTACTTCATATTTTGGGCAATTTAGACAAGATAATTGAGACGCACAGCAACCTACTCGTCAAAGTTTTATTTCTTGTATTTTTTTTCAAAATATTAAAATTTACTTCAAATCTCTCTTGTATAAGGCATAAGAATTTTCAAGTGTACTTTTTTCAAAACTCTAGAGAAGGATTTGGCGATCTTAGTCCTCGATCTCTTCTTGGCTGGTAGTGAGACTACGACCAACACACTCACCTGGTTGTTCTACTACCTGGCCACCTACCCGGAGGTACAGCAGACGATGCAGGCAGAGATAGATGAGATCCTCCCTAAGGGCACCCTGGCAACCCTCGACGACAAGCTCAGGTGATGTCTCCTCCTCCTTGTTATACCTCCTACTATAAATGATGCATACTGTTCTGTTAATCTAATCTTCATCTCTTAAGAGTTTTAAGTCATAATGTCTTCCCTTTCACTCTTGTTCGTCGACTGTATATATATATATATATATATATATATATATATATATATATATATATATATATATATATATATATATATATTTAACGGGGATTAGCCTACCGGGCACAGGTCACCGACCCGCATCGAAGACTTGGGTGGGGGGGGGGGGGATGAATACAGAAAAAAAAATAATAATACAGAGAAACGAGAAACGATATATGTACATATATGTTGTGTTGTCAAAGTAAAAGAAATCATGGATACCCTGCAATTGTGTGTAAATAAGGCAAAAAGGCAGTCAGATCAACAACCTGGGACTTGGACACAATTTCTTATGATGCCATTTTTTCTTTTTTTACGGGGAATAGCCCACCTGGGCACAGGTCATCGACCCACACCGGGGCCTGGGGGGCGAAACAATAACAATAAAAAGAAATTAAAAATAGAAAAGGAAAAGGTTATATTACTCTACACCACGAAGATGCCGGAAAACCAGCTTTTTAAAATGAGACAAATTGTATGAACGTGGAAACACAGAAGAAGGTAGAGCATTCCACAATTTCCACAGTTTGGTTGTGTGATGAAAGAGGGGATGTATTCTAGTGCAGTGGTTCCCAAACTAGGGGGCGTAAGGTGGATACAGGGGAGGCGTGAAGCCATCTGCCAAAATTTGCAAATTTTTTGCTCAAAAAGAATATAATGAAAAATCTCTTTCAGGAGTAACTCTCTCCGTTTGAATCTTCCACACAGCCGCGCAAAACCAAAGTATAGCAGTCACCCCTATCCGTTTTCTATCATTTCATATCTCTCTCCTTACGTGTCTTGTACATGTCATGGATACCATACTGACTCTCACACTACTCGTATCTTTCACAACACTACCAGCCACCGATCCTCCCTCATCTTCTGTTACGGTATGTTAAGATTGATCTCAAACTGTGTGTTTTAGTCTGGATTTCTTCTCTTGTAATGATTTTTTAATTAATTTTGTTTATGTAAGGGAAATGGCGTGAGGACTTCGCAAAAAGTAAAAGGAAACGTCATGTTGCAAAGTTTGGGAACCACTGCTCTAGTGTGACCGACATCCACAGAAAAATGGTTGGCACCTCGGGCATGGCGTGTGTTACGAGCCCAAGGACTTGCCGGCGGTACAATGGATGCCAAATCCACCGAACATTGCCCGTTAAAGTACCTGTCAAAGAGAGAGAGTGAAACAACATTGCGGAGAAGAGAAAGGGAAGAAAGATTGTCAACTAAAGGAGGAAAGTGAATAAAACAAAATGCCTTTGATTCCACCCTATCTAACAGTTGGACAAAAGAATAGCCCTCCCAGGTATGAGAGCAGTACTTCAAGTTAGGACGAATGAATCCCTTGCAGTATATACTTGAAGCAACTGCTCAGGAGTGAAGTACCTACGGCATCTGTACAGTATTCCCAGCTTTTGGGAGGCAGCTTTAGCAGTGTTGAGGATGTGTGGCTACTATGGCATATTAGAAGAAACAGTGAGGCCAAGCATATCTATTTTAGAATTTGGCAGAATAATAGCTTCCTGAAATGAGATTGGTGGGAGATCATCTAATTTAGAAATAGTAATTGGTAAATACTGTGTTTTATTACTATTGAATTTAACCAAGTTTCTACCCCCCCCCCCCCCTCCCATTTGGAGATGCTGCACAGATCTGAAATGATAGAAATGTAATAATATCTAATGTCAGCTCTAGAAACAGATCTAGTTTGAGTTACGGGGGAAGGGGAAAATGTGAAGAAGAGAGTAGAGTAGAATCATCAGCGTACTACGTACTTATTACCTCCTTTATGGATTTAGGTCAAAAATTACCCTGTTGGATGGGGGGAAATATTTGCAGTCATCCACAAATATGTACCGGCTATGTAAATAATATACGCTTTTCTTCATATATTCAGTATTGGTACACAAGTAATATACTGTGAACTAAAGACCGCAGAGTAAAACCTTGTTCAATGGTGTACCACGTGTAACAGCATCCAGTCACGGGAGTAACAGTTGCTATCCCGGTGTGTTAACAACTAAGAGGAACATGTTTGTTAAATGTCTTAGCATGAAGATCTAGGTTTTATCCACAGAACTTGCGGTTCGCTGGTCATAGGAGTGGAGTTAAAGAAAATTGAGATATTAAGCTTAATAAATCAAGGGGATACTTGTTGAACAAATTAGAGGCACACAGGAAGATGTTGAGTGAATGAAGTAATGTGATGACTCGAAAGATTTTAAAAATTACTTCCGTCTTCATTTTTACATGGTTTTCTTGCCGAGAAAAGAAGAATGTAAAGATAACTACATTAAAAATTTACATATCAACCACTTCCCTAAACTTGTCAATTCCTTTTCTCTGTTTCCTAGAAGAAAAACGTAGAAGCCTTAGAGACAGTCTTGAATTGTACACTTTTGTAATTTGATTATTGGAAAAGATTTTCTCCAGTTTCATTACGTCTTGCTAATACGTACTAACATTTACATGGGTGTTGCTGTATAGAATGCCCTACACGGAGGCGGTCATACACGAGACCCTACGTAAGTCGTCACTAGCAGCTACAGGGGTCCAGCATGTAGCTACCAGAGACACTCAGCTGGGCGGCTATTACATCCCTAAGGTTGGTAGCCCTTCTCTATTATATTCCTCAGTTGTAAATTATATCACTTGGGCCTCATGCTTTGAAGCATCGACATCTTACTCATTGTTGTCAACAACTGGTGAAATATTTTTCTATGAATCATTATATACAATATAAATTGTAACTTAATTCATGGAATAATATTATGAGGAGATGTTTTACAGGGCACTATTGTTATGGGAGCACAAGAGACCGTACATCACGACCTTCGGTACTGGGACCGTCCTGACAAGTTCCTGCCAGAGAGATGGCTCGATCAACAGGGGAAGTTCACCACCAAGAAAGAAGGTTTTCTACCTTTCGGTGTGGGTAAGTTAACACAATTATGGAAAACTGGTGCTATGAAGACTTTCCTCACTTGTAAATGTTACTAACTTGTCTAAAGTTGTAAGTAGTCGTCATTTTGTGTACAGCAGAGCTCTTTGGAGTAACTCTTTAAACGTTTAGTGAAGTATAATCTTAATTCACCTACGGCACCTCTGTATTCGAAGATTTGTCACTGTGTGAGCCAATGCCGTTGTGATGTATCGATGCTCCCGTTGCTTGAATTTTCCACATTGGCTGAAACCCTTATACTTTGTTTTATACTTTGTGTAATTAAACAAAATATACTTCATGCTATCTGTATTCCATAATGAATACAACTTAACTGATCTTTCTCTAAGGATCAAGGTCAACAGCAACTATCACAGAAGAGAAATTGGCTAGTCTCCTGTGAACTTTTGATAAGAACAAGGAGGACCTTCATTATCATATGTTGGGAAAACGTTAAAGACACGTTAAACATTTCTTCCAAGGTGTTTACATGTTTTTAGGATTGTACCTGGAATATATTAATATAAATAATAATAATAATAATAAACGGTTTATTAATAGATTTGCAGCCGGTGGCTGAAAATATACAGACTTACATTTAATTTAGACATAATGATATAATATGCATTGAATACATTTACAGGGCTGTGCAGTACATAAATCAGGAGTTGTTTATTATTTTAACAATAGATGGGATGGTGCTGTTCTTATATCTATCGGTGCGGGCTCTTATGGGCTGAATTTTGTTGTAGTGGCTGACTGCACGAGTTGGGTGGGGGGCTGCAGGTGGCGATGGCGAGGGTGGTGCAGTAGTCCACGGCCAAACCTTTCCAGTGCTTGGTGGTGGAGGTCACTGAGGGATGGCATTTCCAGGGTGGAGAGAGCGTTGGCATAGCCGGAGTATTCTGCGCCGAGCATGATTCTGCAGGCCCTTTTCTGTACCTTCTCTAGTTGACGTTGTTGGGTGGAGTTGAGAGAAGACGATCAGGCTGGTGACGCATACGTTAGTTTGGGGAGAATAAAGGCATTGTAGATGGTCCTCAGCTCTGGCGTGGGTGTCCCAAGTGACCTAAGTCTTCGTAGCATGTAGAGACGGTACATGCTGACCTACATCTAAGCTCGTTAACAAAGTATACATAGCTTTAAGTCCATCGACCAGTCATTACACCAGCTAAAGTTGAGATCAGTAAATATTCTCAATACCTCCGAGAAGCTATGACGTTTGAGCTCATTAAAGACAGTAGATCCTTCTACCAATTTAGTTATGAGCTTACAGGCCTTGCATGTAGTTGTTGAAACTCAATAATAACATTATAACGTCAACTAGTATTGTAGTACATGTTCGGGAGTTGAGGGCTCAAGCTAGAAGTGTAGCATGTTCACCTCTCAGAAGTATTGTGCACTGCCCTAAGAGTAAATACTGTAATGACTGGGGAAACTGGCCGTTTAGGTGTTTTCGCTGGCATATGTAAAAGCAACCTTCGAGTGGAAGATGTCCGTGTCAGTTACTCTTAGAAGCTGGATTAATCGTCTTTGTTTTACCTAATATTCCAAATTTCCAATCCAATACAACCAATAAGCATGATCTATATTATTTTCACAGGCAAATATTTCTGCCAGGTAAACGCTCTTGTCTGGGAGAGGCTCTGGCGCGCATGGAGTTGTTCATCTTTTCCACTACGGTATTCCAGAGCCTTACCTTCTCTCAACCACCTGGCAAGAGGATTGATCTTCGTTATGAACCAAAAGCTATCTTCACCCACAACCCCAAGATTCAAGATGTCCTGATCACAGTCCGGCCAGGATTCTAAAAGAAATAAAACACACCAAAGTTTTTTTACTTCTGTTAGTTATACCAGTATTTTGAGTATTATTCCCTTACAGCCTCCCACAATCCCACTTGCTACAGTTAGCATTGTCAGTCCTCGTCTCCCATCCCCGTTGCCACCTAACACTCCTACCCTCCTCAACCCCCCCCCCCCCCCTGCACTAGCCCATGTCTAGTTTGAGTAGAATAAAAGGCTTTTTTAGCCCTTTTAAATACTTTAAAAGGTTGATGTAGGATAGATGATTAGTGGGTCTCATATTTTTTACCTGACTTAACATGACTAGTTACGTCGCACTTTCTTATAAGCTAATCTTTTGTTTGCTGTGGTGGTGGTGCGTGGCCCACTTATTACTTACTACCTGTTCTCCTCCACATCTGTAACTCCTCCTTCACTAGTGGTGTCTTCCCTAATAAACTGAAAATTGTTAAAGTCCACCCGGCATATAAAAAATCTGGGGACAAAGGTCTCTTCAAGAATTACCGCCCCATATCAGTCCTCCTAGCCTTAAGTAAGATACTGGAAAAGTTAGCATGTAATAGACTACATTCCTTCTGCAATGCCAATAACATCTTTACAGACTCCCAGTTTGGATTTAGAGCTAGAAGGTCGACTGAGAGTGCTCTGCTGTCTTTTACTAATGGCATCTTAAATTCCTTTGATGACAGTCAGTTCACAGTCGGTATATTCTTGGACCTCTCTAAAGCCTTCGATACGGTCGACCATACCGTCCTCCTTTCGAAGCTTGAACATTACGGCGTTAGGGGCCTGTCCCACAATTGGTTTACCTCATATCTGTCCAACAGGATGCAGTATGTCTGTTATAATAACCACCAATCTGACTCCTCGCCAACCTTGTATGGAGTCCCCCAAGGTTCCATTCTCGGTCCAGTACTGTTTTTGTTGTACATAAACGACATAGTCCACGCCAGCTCACTCATAAAATACAACTTATTTGCAGACGATAGTAATCTCTATGCCAGCAACTCAGACCTCCATTCCTTGATGAGAACCATGAACACTGAATTAACTAAAGTCAGGACCTGGGTAATACGTAATAAACTGACCTTAAACCTTGAGAAAACCCACTACACGATCTTTCACAGAAGAAAAAACTTACCTCCAGACTTGAACCCCCTGTACCTTAGTAATATACAGGTAGTCCTAAAATGCGAACAAAATACTAAATTCCTCAGAGTTATTGTTGATGAAAAACTTAACTGGAGAAACCACATACAAGCCATTCACAGTAAATTCAATAAACAGTGCTGTATCATGTATCACACTCGACAGTCACTCACTCTCACAGCAATGAAAGAAATCTATCATGATCTTGTTTACCAACACCTGATACACTGTCACACACTATGGGGGGGGCCTCTGGCTCTTCAAAAACACAATCTCTGGTTACTGCACAAAAGAGAGTTGTACGGACAATGACCTACTTGAAAAAAAAAAACATCACACAAACGAAAAATTTGCTGTATTGAATTTTTTTAAATTCGAGGATATTAGCACTTACTGCTGTGCCCTCTTTACATAAGAACATAAGAAAGTGGGATACTGCAGGAGGCCGACTGGCCCATACAGGGCAGATCCCTCTCACACCCATCCCAGCACTTCCATGTGCCTATCCAACTTCGTCTTGAAGCTCCCTAGCGTCCCCGATCCTACTATAGCACTCGGTAGCCTATTCCACATATCCACAACTCTATTACCAAACCAGTGCTTGCCTATATCCTTTCTGAATCGGAATTTATCTAATTTAAAGCCATTTGTTCTAGTTATTTCGTTATTACTGAGCTTCAGAACATCTTCCATTTTACCCTTGTTAATCCCACTCACCCACTTGTACACCTCTATCATATCTCCCCTAACTCTACGCCTCTCTAATGAATGCAAGCCTAAGCTTTTCAGTCTTTCTTCATATGTAAGGTTTCTAATATTATGGATCATTTATGTCATTCTTCTTTGTACTCTCTCCAAAGAATCTATGTCCATTCTATAATAAGGACACCAGAACTGAACCGCATAATCCATGTGTGGCCTCACTAATGCTAGGTAAAGTTTCAAGATAACGTCAGCAGTTCTGTTACTCACAGACCTAGATATGAACCCTAGAATCCTGTTTGCCTTGTTGCGAACGCTAATACATTGTTTTCTAGGTTTCAAGTCGTTGCTAACAAATACACCTAGATCTTTTTCACAAACTGAGTTTTCTTTTTCCGTGTTACCTAGTTTATACTTAACGTTTGTATTCGTCTTCCCTATCTGTAGTACCTTGCATTTATCAGTATTAAAATTCATTTGCCAGTCTACTGACCACTCATGTAAGGTATCTAGATCTCTTTGAAGGTGTTCAAAGTCACTGTCTGAATTTATCACTCTCCCCATTTTGGTATCATCTGCAAATTTACTAATCCTACTAGTTATGTCTAAATCAAGATCATTAATGAATATAACAAACAGCAGAGGGCCCAATACAGATCCCTGGGGAACTCCGCTTTTGACCGCACCCCAGTCTGACTTTAATCCATTTATGCTGACTCTTTGTTTCCTACCAGTTAACCATGACCTAATCCATTTCAATAATCATCCACCTATCCCATGTGCTTCTACCTTCCTTATCAATCTCTCATGAGAGACTCTATCGAATGCTTTACTGAAATCTAAATAAATTATATCATATGACTTATCATTATCTACCGCTTCATATACTTCTGAGAAAAAGCTAAGCAAATTTGTGAGACAAGAACGTCCCTGGGTGAACCCGTGCTGAGAAGAATGAATTAAGTTGAATGTTTCAAGGTGGCTTCTGATTTTTGTAGCAATAATTGACTCTAGCAACTTGCCTATGATTGACGTGAGACTAATGGGACGGTAATTTGATGCAATTGATTTATCACCCTTTTTGAAAATCTGAACTACATTTGCAAGTTTCCAAGCTTCTGGCACTAGGCCCGATTCTAATGACTTATTAAATAAAACTGCTAATGGATTACTCAACTCATCTCTACATTCTTTTAATATTCTAGCATATACCTCGTCTGGACCAGGCGATTTATGAGGCTTCAGTTTGTTAATTACTTTAAGCACATCGTTACTAGTAATATTGATATTCATCAACATATTTTCTATGCTGTCGTTATATACCTTATGAACTTCTGGAAACTGTGCTAGGTTTTCATTTGTGAATACGGAGCGAAAATGACTATTTAACGTACTACACATTTCTAACTCATCATCAGTCATTTCTCCTGTCGTAGTTTTAAGGGGACCTATTGTATCTCTAACCTTTGATTTATACAGTTGATAAATAGCTTTGGGGTTATTTTTCGATTCGTTTGCTATCTTGATTTCATAATTTCTCTTTGCTTTCCTAATTTCTGTTTTTACCTGTCTTGTTAGGTTCTGATAGTAACCAAGTAAGTGATTTTCGCCTTTCTTAACTTTTCTATATACTCCTTTCTTTTTCCCTAGAAGATCTAAGAGTCTATTATTCATCCATTTTGGTTGGTTCCGTATCTATCTGAATTTTCTTTTAGGGATGTGTTTATTTTGAGCATTATTGATTGTCGCAATAAATTGTTCATAAGTAACTGCTAAATTAAATTCGGGGTTATCCCGTCCTAAGTTGACAGTTTCCGGAGGTGTAGGGGGGGGGGATTAATCTTTTGACCATAGGGCCATCCCTTAGGTCTCTCCTTAAGCTACCGTAATTAGCCTCCTAAAATCCGGGATCAAGGCCGAATTTTCCTTCTTCCTGCCATCCCATATTATGTTAAAATATATGGCTTTATGATCACTGTTTCCTAGTTCGTCTCCAATCCCAACATCTTTTACTAGATTTTCATTATTACTGAGAACTAAATCAAGGATATTATTTCCTCTAGTGGGCGAGTATATGAAATGATATAAAAAACTATCTTGTACTGCTTCTAGAAAATCTTCAGATTCATTATCGCTAAGTTGATTTTTCCAATCTATGCCTGAAAAGTTGAAATCGCCTAGAATACATACATTGTTTCTATCAGATGCCTTCTTTATTTCCTCCCATAGCAATTTACCATCGTTCCTACTCAAATTAGGTGGTCTGTATATAACACCAATGACTACGGATTCACTGCCCTCACCAATCTCTACCCAAATACTTTCATTGTCGCTATTTGTTTTAATGTTTGATTTATTGCAGCTTTTTAATGACACCCTGATATACAGTGCTACACCGCCACCTCTCCTTCCTACTCTGTCAAATTTAAATAGGTTATATCCTGGAATATGAAATTCTGCTAATTCTGCTCTTTGTATACAAATCTATCAATCACTTGCTTGACAATAATTATTTCCAGTTCCGGAATAATCAGAGCTACTAAGACCTCCCATGCGCTCCTCTCAGTCCCAGACCTCCTTAAATTATCATGGTGTGAAGGTGTGGAACAACTTACCCCCACACATCCGAGCAAAGACTACACTCCCTTCCTTTAAATCATCTCTAAAAAAATATCTATTGTCGAAGTATTAATATTTCTTGTAACACTTACTATATTTACAGTACCTGCTTTTATTGTACCATCAAAACCGTTTTATCGGAAATTATCATGTAAATAAATAAGTAATTACCATTGCATTAAACATAGACATAATCCTGACAGCTCTGTCCTCTTGTTCAACCTTATTACTGTACAACCCAGGTTGTACTGCTCCCCCATTAAACTTATGTTTCTCAATTCCACTGTAATTTATATGTATATGTGTATATATATATATATATATATATATATATATATATAATATATATATATATATATATATATATATATATGCAAGTAAATCACTGTAGGTGCGCGTGATCTAGGTATATGCTGATAACCACAAGGAAAGAAGAAAACACGAAGTTCCCAAGCGCTTTCGTGTAATTCACATCTTCAGGGGTGAGAACAGACACGAAAGCGCTTGGGAACTTCGTGTTTTCTTCTTTCCTTGTGGTTATCAACGGAGCACCTTAGCCTTCGTCTTTATTCAAGACATCTTCAGAGGCAACTGGATTACATGGATAGAGAGAGGCTTAAATATACAGGGTGACCTTAAAAACATGAGGTCAGGTCATAATGATGTCATCCACTAATCCCCACACCAACACACACGTAGAGGAGCTTAAGAGAAGGGGGGTGACGTGACTAGTCAGGTCAGGTAAAAAAATAAGGGACCTACTAAATAACTATCATAAACCTAGATCAAAGGTTTTCAAAGCATATTTAACCTTGGGCCACTAACAAATAAATTTATGTAACATATTATCAGTTTTGAACTGACCATCACTAAGGTTTTCATTGTGGATCTACATGATATATATATATATATGTATGCATAAATAAAAACATAAAAAATAAAATAAATAAATAAAAAATAATAAATAATAAAATAAATAAATATTGAAGTGATAACCGTGGTAACATTATGAGATGTACTTATTACCACCATGCTATTGTACTATTCCAGATGATACTAAATGTTACACAATTCTTCCTTGAGATAAATGTATAGTATATATCAGGTGCCTCAAAGAGAGCTCAGGTTCTCAACTGGCTCAGCCATGTTAATATTGTTATTATTATCCACTCTGTATCTGTATTTTTCTGGCTTAATAAAATGTTTCAATCAATCAAACCTCATGTTTTGTGAGATCACCCTGTGTACATAAGCCTCTCTCAGTCCTTGTAATTCAGTTGCCTATGAAGATGTCTTGAATAAAGATGAAAGCTAAGGTGCTCCATTGTTTCCCTTTTTCCTGTATGATTTTATCAAGATATATCTTATCCACATTTCCATTGTGGATCTACATGAAATATGAAACTCACACGTCTCTCTTACGCTGTGCCCTTAATCTGTCAACAACATCTTCATCTTCGCCCCATTTACCGTAACTACAAGATGAGTTTGCTGAAAGCTCAGAGCCTCAAAAACAAGTTGAAGTTTTTGAAAGAATGCAGAGGTGATTTTATTCCTAAGTTTGGTCTTCCAAGAAGATTAAGATTAAGAAATCTCGACAATCAAGCCTTCTCTGAGTTGGATAAAGTGTTGTTGGATTCCCTTATGCAAAACAGTGCTTGTGTTGATAGTGGCATAGCATTCGTGATTTTGTTTACCAATTTCTTAGTGAAAGTGACAAAGTCCAAAAAAGGAAGTTAAATGATAAATTAAATGCTCTGTTTGACGAGACTACCTGGTCTAAACTGAGTGATCCAAATGAGAAACTTGTGCTTGGGTTTTGGTAGAAAGTTGTCTATTGCTCAACGCACCGTTAATCCACTTACTATTGTTAAAGTATAATCAACCTGGAAAAGAATAAGTCGATAGAAGTTACAAATGAAGATATTTCCATAGCTAAAGGTTGTATACATAGTGTTTTACGTAAGAAAATGGTTTCAAACATTCCAAAAAGATTTGAAACAGCCTTGAAAAACTTGAAAATAATTTTGGATAAAAGTGAATATAATGATAAGATGAATTCATTACTAAGTGATGAAAGCACTTATTGTGAGCTTACGAAAGATCCCCTGGAAAATATTAATAAGTTATCTAACTCTAAAATGAAGGAGTTCTTGAAAAAGAACACAGATCTCATCAAACAGTTCTCTCAAATCAATCCCATTTTACCTTATATG
Organism: Homarus gammarus; assembly: GCA_958450375.1. Classification (NCBI taxonomy): domain Eukaryota; kingdom Metazoa; phylum Arthropoda; class Malacostraca; order Decapoda; family Nephropidae; genus Homarus; species Homarus gammarus. Next base: position 99,961 of record CAUDMG010000123.1, on the reverse strand, counting down.
TATGGATTGATCAAAACACATACGCTTAATAATCCATTACGTCCTATCGTGAGTTCTGTGGGTTCTGTTACATATAAATTATCCAAGTGGTTGGTTAGGATGCTATCCCCTCCTACATGCCAGATATCGAAATCGCATATACATAACAACACAATGTAACACAATGAACAATGTAAATTAATAAGTTATGATGTAAATTCACTTTTCACTTGAGTACTATTGAATGACCTTCTCTCATTCTTTAAAGATAAATTGCTTCTGTTGGATTTGACTATTGATTGTTATGTGTTACTGACTGTCACATGTCGGCCCACACCGCTGTTTATGATTGGCTAATTAGGTGATGCCAGCGAACCACCAATGTCAATGAGGGTGGTTCACGGCCTGTATGCTTATACAAATTCTCTAATGTTTTGATTTACGATCAAAACATTAGAGACATTTTTTTTTATTTACGATGAGAACCCTCCCATTCGCCAGCCAGCCTTCGCCGTGAACGGACCTCTCTTCAGACCCCTCACCGCCAAAGCAGCCAGCCTTCTTTCTACTGTTGACAACCGGACCACAACTGGACTTCCCAGAAACCCTGTTTGGGGCAACGCCCCTTGTGGGCCTCCGCCTTTGGAAAACGACCACGACTGCCACCGGACTACCTCACGAGCGTTCAGGATTGTCAACCCTAGTTAGCCCTCCCCACGGTAGAGTGAGTGACCCACACTCCCGCTGGAGGGCAGCTATTGATTGGCAGTACTGACGTGGTTTTGAGGTCTTTCTCTCTTACTAAAATCCATCCTTGCTTACCCTGACCGAGGCACCTACTTTATTTAAGTATTCGTGCTAGAGCCCCTCCAGTGGCGCACACCTCACAGCTGAGTGGGATTGTGTGTGTTCATTGGGGGTCGGGGAAAAACAGGCCGATCCCATAGTGACGACTGTGATCGTGCAGTCACTCCACTGTGCGGGGGTTGTCTCTTGTAAAATCAAAGAAGGGCCTCCAATAACCTTTTACATGCACAATGGTAGTAAACATAAGAATAAAAGTAAAAGATAAGAACAAACCTATTGATAAATCTAGGCTAATTACCCTAACATATGTCGAACTGGGTGTGCCCTTCAATAGGGTATTCAACCTGAACGAAGGATTCAAAGTCATTTGCCGAAATGAAAATGATGCAGACAAACTACTAACCACTAAGGCGAAACAAATCCTTGACAAGAATGGATTAATTGTGGTCATGCCTCCCGAGCTAAGAGCCAGGAGATCTGTTTTCGTAAGGAAACTAGATTCTCAAGTAGGAGGACGAACGACAGACTCTCTGAAGGCAGACATTGAAAATAACAACGAAGGACTTAAAGTAGAAGAAATAATTAAGATAAAAGACTACACGCACGGCTATGGCAGGCAAGGTCCTCCAGTGCGAGTTTTTGGCGTGCAACATGTCGATATCCCCTCATCAAATAAAAAGGGAAAAATACACCAGTCTCCTGACGTGTTTCACATGCTATAAATATGAAGAGCATACCACAAGAGACAGCCCTGAAAAGGAAAAGAAATTCTGCTCCAACTATGCAGAGGAAGGACATGTTTACACACAGTGCAACAACACCACCAAAGGCTGCATAAACTGCAAAAGAAACGGGGACGTGTACCACACCCACCCAACCATGGCCATGTCCTGCCCCATCAAAAAGACCCTAATCAAATACAAGCATGAGCAGGAAGACAAACGAGAAAGGATGAGAGACCAAAACACATATGCTGAAATAGCAAAGAGGGCCGCGAAAGAGGCAACAAAGCCAACCACTGACACCATAATCAAACTAAGTGACACTGATCATAATATCATAGCCTCAGGATCATATGCCTACGAACTCAATAGGATGCTTGAAATAAACAACATGCCACAAATGAACTTTCCTGAAAACCCAAACTCAGCAAACTTGTTACACGCCACAAGCACCCCCGAGCTTACAAAACACTACAGACAACGATTATCCATGCCCAAGGACACAACTACAACCACCTGAGATCCCGAACCCGAGAATTGCTGTTCGACACCACAACCGCATCCAGCCCATACGTGCACGAACTGATCTCTATAAGAACAGCCCAGTCCCAACCATTGTAAAAATTATCAATAACTTGTAATAAACCAGTGTATTCACTCCCAGTAAATACTACTTCTTGCACTGTCCCTATGTTGAAATGCCCTGTAGTCTGAGCTTTTCCCCATCTAGTTTTTATATATCTTATTTATATCACTTATGTTATTTGTAGGCTATATTATTTGTAATTCGAAACCCATTCCCCAATTATGTAACTGTATATTTTCAGCCTTCTGGCTGCCAAGCTCTTTCAATAAACCGTTAATTATTATTATTATTATTATTATTATTATTATTATTATTATAACATCATCAACAGACCAGAATAACATACCGGAAAAAGCGGAACAACTTGGAGATTTGAATGAGAGGGTGAGAGACCCAAGACTGACACAAGAAATAGGAGCGAAAAAGAAATCAGCGGCCAAGAACAATGAAATGGAAATCGACTTCCCAAAAACAACTGCCCCCCCCCCCCCCCAGTGCCTGAAGAAGCAGCTGATATAGGACTAAGGTTTTATCAAACCTCAAGAATACTATACCCACTACACAGAAAACCAACTGGAAAATAAATTGAAAACTTAGTAACGGCTAACGAAATAGTTTGGCAATACACAGACGAACGGTATGACAAAGAAACGGTATGGAACATGATTAAAAAAGATCAAATAAAATTCGGCACAAAAGATTTTATTGTAATCACGGCAGCTCAACTCAAAAGAAAATCATCTGGACTCAACGAAATGAGAGCACCCCCTCAACTTAAACCTTCCAAGAAAAAGAATTAATGGACCATCTCCAACTGAAAACACTTAAAATCCTACAACACAATGTCCGTGATTGGCATACATGCAAAACACCGCTTTCTAACATGTATAATGAAAACAACCAGATATAATACTGATAAGTGCACACGGTGAACCCGAGAACACCAAAATCAAAATATTTAACTACGACACCCACCAATCGAACAAAAGTGGAGAAAAACATGACGGAGTTGCCGTTGCGGTGAAAAAAGGTATCAAACACACACTAATAGACAACTTTAACAGCGAATTCCATGTCATTAAAGTACAGACAACACAGGGCGAAATAATATTCGCAACATACCTACCCCCAAGAAGACCATCCCTCCCTATTGAAGACCTACTGGAACTAACAAATTATAATATTTCAATGTACATCCTTGGAGATTTCAATGCAAGACCCCGCATCTTTAGCAACGGCAACAGTAACCAGAAAGACATAGCATTGGAACGCATAATCAACACTGGCAGACTACTTCACCTGGGCCCGCACTTCACCACCTGGATGGGACCAAACAGCGTTTTAACACCCGACAAAATCTTCTGCAACAACAAGGCATTTCTTAACTACCACATAGAGCATGGCCCCATCGCTCCAAGCGACCACATTCCGATAATATTCACAATTTCCACCAGCCCAATTCAAACAAAAATACCACCAAGGCTCCAGATGAGCAAACCAGACTGGATGAAATATAAGGAGTTATTGGAAAACTACCCACAAATAAATCTAAAAGATGGAAAGCATTGCAACTCGGAATTAAACAGCACAAATACAATATTAGAACAGCATCTGAAAGCAGTGCAATTTTCGTTCATATGAGGAACAATAATCATCCCATAGATTGGGAAAACATTTTAGAAGTGTATAAATCATTTTGTGTCAAAGAAAGACTTCTGGTTGAATCTAGTCGTATGACTATTATGTTCAAAGCTAAAAAGCTCAAATGACTTCCCCTTTAGAGTTTTGAAGCATAAAGATGGTTTACAAATAAGAGATTCTACTTTGAGTAAGAGAGGAGGTGACCCTAATATAATATCAGCAGTTATTTTGCCAGATACCTCATGTGTAAAAATGTGATGGTAAGATATGTAAATTGTTATTTTTTTTTTATTTATTTATGGGTTATATTAAGATGTATAATTGTTTTATTTTCACTAACTGGTATCGTCTTTCTGGTGTCTCTATTTATATAAAGGCAGTCTCGGCTATTTCCTCGTATATTAAGATATTTTATTTCATTTGGAATTGGATTTAGGTAAAGAATATTCTCTCTACCATAATACGTAAAAGGGAAAAAAATCCAAAAACGAAATTAATGATGGATTTAATTTGAGCGCCAAGTTTAAAAGATAATTATCGTCATTATAGCAGTTCGAATTCATTTCTTTTAAAGGTTGATGATATGTTTATTGATACTAGAGGTTATTTCAATGAAAGACAACGAGAGTGGTCTTTTTCTGGACAACTTAAACCGTGTCCCACTTGTTTGGAAAATAATACGAATGGTGCACAATTAGAATTATTACTCAGGCAATGTATTATTTATAAAATTCAAATGGAAAATGATTCATTTAACAGTATATTTGACGAATATTCCGGAATTTCATTTAATTTATCTGCAACTTTCGAAAAAGAGATGATGAAGAGAGTAATCTTATCAATGATATGTAGTGAAATGCAATTAATTGACTATTCATTCAATCACAATTTAGTGTTGGGAGTAGGATTTCAAAGAAGGTATTGGAAGACTATTAATGAATTTTAAAAAACTGATAATTTTGAGCAGATAATAAGGAAAGGTATTATATGAGATGTCTTCGATTGTAGCCAAAATGTATTTTTTCTAACCATAATGAAAGGCGGTCAAATCTGGCAGATGCTAATAGAAAATCCACTTTTATACAGACAAAAAATCCCGATTGATAAAGATGATGATACAAGTGGAAAAACCAAAATAAAAGTGAAACGTCACAGATTGGTTGTTTAATTTGTCAAGATTATCCAATTGATATTTATCCAGGCAATTTTGTTATAAGAGACAGCGTATGTAATATAAAATCAATCCAATGGCCTGATCGGAGGCGCCCTTATTATTCATTGGCCTTTCTTAAATAATTTTAAAAACTTGGCTAATTGAACCTATTAATCATTTGAGGAATATGTCTGTCTTACGACGCAGGAAATTTTTGGTCGCTCACTTAGACTAGCCATTAATAAAGTTGACGTCATAATGAGACAGAATCGTGTAATAGATATTTTACGTAAACAGGGAAAAGAGACTAACTATTTTGGCTTAAAAGGAAAGATATCCAAAGAACAGTGGCGTAGCTAGAGTGTGTGTGCCGCCCGGGGCGGCCCTCGAGTTTGCCCCCCCCCCCCCCGGTGCCTCACAAAAAATACATATTGCACAGTGACTCACTCTTTTATATATTTATATATATATATATATATATATATATATATATATATATATATATATATATATATATATGTAATATTCAGGAATTTCAGAGTAATTTCGAATGCCCCGCCATTAGCGATACTGAGCGTTCAAGGTCGTCTGAGGGAAGAGAGCGCTCCCCGCACATAGTGGGAGTTTGTGGAACTAGGCCTATATGATATTTAATGTAATTTGCCGAATTAATAATGATGTGATTCATGAAGTTAAGGGACTATTATTGAATTTGAGATTATTATAGATCGTTTAGCAGTCTGAATGATGTTACGGGTGTCCCAAGGAGTTATTAGTTAGGCGGCAAATAAGTCACGTAGGCCTAAGCTCACGCCTTGAGAGAATGCGACGAGGCCTCTCCCCCAGTCCCGGAGAGCATTCACAGAGACAAGACGTCTCTGCGCGCTTGTCCCAGGAATAGTCACGTGGCCTAGTCACCTGTGTTGCATTATTGCAGAGTAACAAGTAAGTCTCATTCGATCTCAGACAGGGTTAGATAGGGCAGTGATAAAGTAAACTAGAGCTAACAGTGAGTTCATTTCAGGGTTTCCGTGAGAACCCACTTGACTGGAGTTGACCCGGAGTTGACTGCGAGAGATTGACTGCCGTTTGAGACTGAGGGTGGCGATTGTCGCCATTGGACCGAGCAAAGTAGGCCTGCCACTGTTTAGCGGGGTAGCAAAGGATCTCTTGAGTGAACGAGTGCTCCCGACAACTAAACGACCCGGGACCAGCAGTGGGTGATCAGTTCTTACCACTCCGGGCACATCACCACGTGTCCCGAGCTGCTAGCGAAACCCTCTTGCTAACGGGACGCTAAAGCTTCTCTCAACTGTACAAGGTCTGATTGGCTCACTCCCGTCCGCTTTATGGACGCACTGGGAGTACACTGAGGCTATCTGAGTAGACTAATGGTCACACACTGAGACCGTGAGTCTAGGCCTCTAGGAGATACCTGGAGGAACATTTTCCTTCCCTTATTACGGGTGTAGTTTAATAGTTTCTAGATAATTGTGATAATATTGTTTTGAATGTTTGTGCCATCAAGTGGAACCAGAGTGATACTGTGATTTGATTCTTTTAATGCCTCTGATTGTTCTTCATAATTCTGATCTCAGGTATAACCTTGTTCCCCAGAGTAGTGGTTAGGTTAGGTTAGGAAGTGTGCATCTGTTGGGGTGCTATAATTTGGTTGAGTGCCCTTAAGGCCTATTCATTGTAGAGTATTTAATTTCTCATTTTTATTACCATTCCTCAGTGACATATAATTTTGTTGAGTGCCCTTAAGGCCTATTCATTGTAGAGTAGTTAATTTCTTTTTTTAATACCTAAGTGACTGATATTATTGTGTGAAAGCCTTTAAGGCCTGTTTCATGTGTGCACGCAACAGTTCTTAATACTTCAAATTTATTGTTGCCTGAGGTTCTAATAATTTTTATATCAGGTATAACTTTTATTCCCCAGAGTAGTGTTTTAAGTTCAAGTTGAGAGGTGCGCATATTGGTGTACCATTATTTGATTGTGTTTGTAGTGTTGGAGGGAATATAAGTGTCTAAATTTTACAGTGTGTCTCATTCATCCCAGTCACAGATGCTATCCTTCCACGGGTCACGGACAATTTATTTTGTTTAGTAGATTTAAGTGTTCTTGTGCTGGTTCGGGATTTTTCTCAAAGGGGCGCTTCCACTGCCATTACCATCTATTAATTTTAAATAAACCCCAAGTCAAGTGAGAAATTAAAGTCCAGTAAATTCCGCACCGGTTACATATATATTAAATAGTTTGTGTACCATTATAATATTACTGTACTTTCACATGCTCAAATATAGTATGCTTTAAATACACACCAAACATACTTAAACTTTATAAGTAACAGTTAAACAAAAAGCAAAAACGACATATAGGATAGGGAAAAAAGTAAAAAAAGTGTAAAAAATTAGGATCATCTTTATTTCTGAAATGAAAACTACAACTTTCTACAAAGTAACTTTTCTTGTTTTTTTGTTGGCAAGTTCTTCAGTGACATTGTTAAAAACTATTTCATCTGTCAATTGTCGCTCTATAGACAGTATGACAAGATTTCTCAACCGCAAGGTGCTCATAGTAGATCTTAAGTAATTCTTGACCAGTTTTAGTTTCGAAAAACTCCTCTCACAGGTAGCAACAATTGTGAGGAAAATCCTCAGCATTATTGGAACCGAGTTCCCAAGGTTATTCTTTTGAATAAACTGCAAAAGTTCAAGGGGGCCTTCTTTCCACGTCTTTTATTCTGTCTTTAATAGTTATAGCAGCAACAGCAACAAAATGCTGAAGTCTTTTTCTCTCAACGAGGAACTCCTCTTTATCAATGTCGTCGTGATCGTGATCTATTTGACACTCATATTTATCATCCAAAAGATTCAATGGGGTAAGGAAGGCATATTTCTCAGCAAGTTCATGAAGCTGTTGAAATCTCAAAGTTATTTCTTGGATCACTCTGTCCAGCGAATAAAACATTTCTCTCCTCAATTCAATGTCGTATGGCAATTCAGCATCTCGTGATCCTTCACCAAACATTTGTTTCTTCTTTTTGGGCCGACGCTGACGCTCCATGACTATCCCCAGATCATTGCAAATTTCTTTGGCATAGTTAACTCCATTACTCACTAGCTTGTCCCTGTTTTCAACTAGAAATGTTTCTAATGCTCTGAGTTTTATATCACATTGTTGTATGTTCAAGCCCTTGGTTTGGAGGTAAGTCTGTGTGTCGTTAATTTCTAGAAGGACGGGTCCCCACAGGCCAAGAAAGCACAAAAAGGAAAATGATTGCAACGCACCAAGTAGAACACCAGCATCTGCCCTAGTAGCTGTATTTTCTTCTTCGCCAGTTAACTTTTCTAGGGCACTTAAGATTTTTGAGAAATGTTTCTTTACAACACTTACAGCTTCTCCCCTCGCACTCCACCGAGTTTCAATTATGCGCTTGACACTTTGATCTAAAATCACGGTATAATGACACTGTCACACTAGTGTCATTATCATCTAAAATGATTAAAATCACAGCAATGTAAAAATAACAGCTTGATCTAAAATCACGGTATAATGACACTAGTATCAATGTAATACAATGGAAATGTAAAAAGTAGCAACTTAATCTAAAATTACAGACTCAGAGTACAATGAAAATGGATGTCTGACATAAGACCCCCCCCCCCCCCCGACGAAAGCCACCCAGACAAAAGCCCCCTACTTTGATCGGGGTGGCTTTTTTCTGACAACCCTGACTAGGGTCAGGCTTAGGAAAGCTGACCAGGGTGTGGAGTGCAGTAACCCTTACCAGGTGCTGCAGGAAGCTGGAGAGGAAGAGAAGAGGCAGGACGGTATGGATCAAGGAAAGGAAAGGACAGTTGTACAAACCCTGCCCACAGGTAAGGTCGTGGTAGTTGGTGACAGCCAGGTGAGGTTTATGGATAGGGCTTTTTGTGCGAGAGATAGGAAACGTAGGACTAGGGTATGTTTTCCTGGGGCTGGGATAGGGCATGTAGCCGAGAGGTTAGACAGAGTTTTGTCAGGGGAGGGTACCAATCCAGTAGTGTGTCTTAGTGTGGGAGGAAACGACATAGGTAAGGTTAGGAGTGAGGAACTTTTCAAGAGGTATAGGGAGGCGCTGGGGAAGATTAGAGATAGGGGAGGGATCCCGATAGTATGTGGTGTCTTGCCTAGAAGAGGGGTTGGTCGTGAATGGCTGTCCAGGGCAATTGCTATTAATTGCCGACTGGAAAAACATTGTGCAAACAATGGTTGGGCATTCATTGATGACTGGCAACGATTTTATGGCAACGACTACCTGTACTGTCGCGACGGAGTACACTTGTCTCGTGAGGGGGTAAAGACGTTGTCTGCATCCCTGGAGCGTGAAATTGTCACTCCGAAGGGGGGGTTTCGCCAGTAGAGAGGGGTCGGGGAAAATGGGAGTCAAAAAACAAGCAGGTCCTGGGAAGTAGTGAACAAAGATATAATTGCAATAACGGAAACATGGATAAATTCAAACAGCAAACATTTTTCAGCAGAATTTCATATTCCAGGATATAACCTATTTAAATTTGACAGAGTAGGAAGGAGAGGTGGCGGTGTAGCAGTGTATATCAGGGTGTCATTAAAAAGCTGCAATAAATCAAACATTAAAACAAATAGCGACAATGAAAGTATTTGGGTAGAGATTGGTGAGGGCAGTGAATCCGTAGTCATTGGTGTTATATATAGACCACCTAATTTGAGTAGGAACGATGGTAAATTGCTATGGGAGGAAATAAAGAAGGCATCTGATAGAAACAATGTATGTATTCTAGGCGATTTCAACTTTTCAGGCATAGATTGGAAAAATCAACTTAGCGATAATGAATCTGAAGATTTTCTAGAAGCAGTACAAGATAGTTTTTTATATCAATTCATAAACTCGCCCACTAGAGGAAATAATATCCTCGATTTAGTTCTCAGTATTAATGAAAATCAAGTAAAAGATGTTGGGATTGGAGACGAACTAGGAAACAGTGATCATAAAGCCATATATTTTAACATAATATGGGATGGCAGGAAGAAGGAAAATTCGGCCTTGATCCCGGATTTTAGGAAGGCTAATTACGGTAGCTTAAGGAGAGACCTAAGGGATGACCCTATGGTCAAAAGATTAATCCCCCCCACACCTCCGGAAACTGTCAACTTAGGACAGGATAACCCCAAATTTAATTTAGCAGCTACTTATGAACAATTTATTGCGACAATCAATAATGCTCAAAATAAACACATCCCTAAAAGAAAATTCAGATGGATACGGAACCAACCAAAATGGATGAATAATAGACTATTAGATCTTCTAGGGAAAAAGAAAGGAGTATATGGAAAAGTTAAGAAAGGCGAAAATCACTTACTTGGTTACTATCAGAACCTAACAAGACAGGTAAAAACAGAAATTAGGAAAGCAAAGAGAAATTATGAAATCAAGATAGCAAACGAATCGAAAAATAACCCCAAAGCTTTTTATCAACTGTATAAATCAAAGGTTAGAGATACAAAAGGTCCCCTTAAAACTACGACATGATGAATTAGAAATGTGTAGTAAGTTAAATAGTCATTTTCGCTCCGTATTCACAAATGAAAACCTAGCACAGTTTCCAGAAGTTCATAAGGTATATAACGACAGTATAGAAAATATGTTGATGAATATCAATATTACTAGTAACGATGTGCTTAAAGTAATTAACAAACTGAAGCCTCATAAATCGCCTGGTCCAGACGAGGTATATGCTAGAATATTAAAAGAATGTAGAGATGAGTTGAGTAATCCATTAGCAGTTTTATTTAATAAGTCATTAGAATCGGGCCTAGTGCCAGAAGCTTGGAAACTTGCAAATGTAGTTCAGATTTTCAAAAAGGGTGATAAATCAATTGCATCAAATTACCGTCCCATTAGTCTCACGTCAATCATAGGCAAGTTGCTAGAGTCAATTATTGCTACAAAAATCAGAAGCCACCTTGAAACATTCAACTTAATTCATTCTTCTCAGCACGGGTTCACCCAGGGACGTTCTTGTCTCACAAATTTGCTTAGCTTTTTCTCAGAAGTATATGAAGCGGTAGATAATGATAAGTCATATGATATAATTTATTTAGATTTCAGTAAAGCATTCGATAGAGTCCCTCATGAGAGATTGATAAGGAAGGTAGAAGCACATGGGATAGGTGGATGATTATTGAAATGGATTAGGTCATGGTTAACTGGTAGGAAACAAAGAGTCAGCATAAATGGATTAAAGTCAGACTGGGGTGCGGTCAAAAGCGGAGTTCCCCAGGGATCTGTATTGGGCCCTCTGCTGTTTGTTATATTCATTAATGATCTTGATTTAGACATAACTAGTAGGATTAGTAAATTTGCAGATGATACCAAAATGGGGAGAGTGATAAATTCAGACAGTGACTTTGAACACCTTCAAAGAGATCTAGATACCTTACATGAGTGGTCAGTAGACTGGCAAATGAATTTTAATACTGATAAATGCAAGGTACTACAGATAGGGAAGACGAATACAAACGTTAAGTATAAACTAGGTAACACGGAAAAAGAAAACTCAGTTTGTGAAAAAGATCTAGGTGTATTTGTTAGCAACGACTTGAAACCTAGAAAACAATGTATTAGCGTTCGCAACAAGGCAAACAGGATTCTAGGGTTCATATCTAGGTCTGTGAGTAACAGAACTGCTGACGTTATCTTGAAACTTTACCTAGCATTAGTGAGGCCACACATGGATTATGCGGTTCAGTTCTGGTGTCCTTATTATAGAATGGACATAGATTCTTTGGAGAGAGTACAAAGAAGAATGACATAAATGATCCATAATATTAGAAACCTTACATATGAAGAAAGACTGAAAAGCTTAGGCTTGCATTCATTAGAGAGGCGTAGAGTTAGGGGAGATATGATAGAGGTGTACAAGTGGGTGAGTGGGATTAACAAGGGTAAAATGGAAGATGTTCTGAAGCTCAGTAATAACGAAATAACTAGAACAAATGGCTTTAAATTAGATAAATTCCGATTCAGAAAGGATATAGGCAAGCACTGGTTTGGTAATAGAGTTGTGGATATGTGGAATAGGCTACCGAGTGCTATAGTAGGATCGGGGACGCTAGGGAGCTTCAAGACGAAGTTGGATAGGCACATGGAAGTGCTGGGATGGGTGTGAAAGGGATCTGCCCTGTATGGGCCAGTCGGCCTCCTGCAGTATCCCACTTTCTTATGTTCTTATGTTATGTAACCCAACCTAACTTAACCTAACCCTAACCTAAACAATAATTAACCACAGAGAAGAACAGTATATTTTACCCTCAACTATTTAATTATGTCCGTAACTTTTGAAAGCCCTTACTGTTGTCAGACAAAAGCCACCCCGATCAAAGTAGGGGGCTTTTGTCTGGGTGGCTTTTGTTGGGGCGGCTTTTGTCTGTACCCCAGTGAGGCTAGTGTCTTAGTATAAAATCGCAATGCTGTGAAACAAAATCTTAATATTTCATCTCAGTACCTCAGCAAAAGTCACATCAATATTTTTTAACCAATACTTTAATATTTCTTACCTTATATTATTATGTCTTCCAACGAAGTAAATAACTGGATCGAAAACACAAGAGAACTTAAAAGTCGTCTAGCCTCCCCTCGTCTTGTCAAGATGGAGACTTGAGCAGAACTGAAGTGAATTGCTTGTAACTGGTGGATTGGTCGGCTGTACATGAACTGATATGACCCGAGACTGCATGGTTTTGCAGCTACTGGAGGCGTTAATCCTTCCCTTTGTATCGGCGGCAAGTTAATCCTCGTCGTGTCTGACCTAACACCTGACCCACACCACATGAGCTCACTGGCGTACTTGTTTGAAGTTGTTTCCTTAATCCTCAACAGGTTACAGGTTGTGTGTGTGGCGGGGGGTGGGGGGCGCATAGCAAGGGTGTAGCTCATGACGTGGCCGTGATGATGTGGGTCAGGTGTTAGGTCAGACACGACAAGGATTAACTTGCCGCCGATACAAAGGGATGGATTAACGTCTCCAGTAGCTGCAGATATGGGTGATGAGCAGACCCAAAAGTGCCGCCCCACAAAAGTGCCGCCCGGGGCGGACCGCCGCCCCCCCCCCCCCCCCTAGCTACGCGAGTGACCAACCCCTCCCAGCACCAACCCCTCACAGCAACACCATCTCTCAGCACCAGTTTCTCTTGTCAGCTGTTCCTCTCGTCACTCACTTCACTCAGCACCACTTTCACTCAGTAGCAGTTTCTCTCAGTAGAAGCCTTGCTGAATCAGGCCACCAGCACATAAACTCGAAACTGCTTGGTTTAATATAATTATTGACGGGACACACACAGGCGTCTCAGCCTGTTTCCTAAAGCGAGGGAGAAGGATGTAACATTTTTCACGGTCGATCATGACAAATGTACCGATTTCCAGGTGATAATGAGGCAGCTCTAAGGTGTTGAGGTACTTGTTCATTAATGTTCACCTGAGAATATAGTAGTTTAGTTAAAATTGCAAAGTAACATAATAGTCACTAGTTTAGGCCATTCTGGCTACTGGGGAGGTAAATGGTGGAAGACCTGTTACTGTGAGGCGGGAGGGACAAATTCGTATAGCAGTTATGATGAAGATTATTATTATATATTCAGGTAATACAAAGTCTGGGAGAGGTGGAGGTATTTTTATAAAGCCGATATTTTAAAGGAATATTGGGCAGTGTTAGGCAGAGTTATGTTGCGAGGTTAATGATATACTCACAGACTTAACTATAATTCAAGTCCATATAACAACGTATAATTAGTGAGAATGGGGGTTTAGAAAAAAGTTGATTGGTTTGTGTTAAAGGCAAAGGATGTTGTAAAGTTTAATGTGCGTTTAAGTACTCGTATAATAAATGATTTTAGTACAGACTTTGGGAAAAGGAGAGATAACACCTGTTGTATGATGCATGGATTAGGTAATAGAAACGAGAAAGATTATACAGAGAAAAACAAAAGATGATTATTGCCAATTTATGGCTTTAATCTCCCAACCTTCTGCTGATGATGATCTCACTGCTGCGTTTAATGCTGTTACTATTTTTGTTGCTGCTCTTGCCACTACTGCCAGTAAGTACAGTTGTTGATGTTATTGTTTCCTTTATCATTATTGCTGCTGTTACAGCTGCTGTTATTACTGCTGCTGTTATTACTGCTGCTGTTATTACTGCTGCTGTTGCTTGTCTTGCTCTTCTATTGCCGCTACTGTAACTATTGTTATCAGTCTCACTGTTAGTAACGCCTCTACTGCTGTTGCTGTTATTACAGCGTGTGGTATTACCGTCACTGCTAGTTTTATTACTGCTACTGTTGCCTATTACTGCTACATGCTGTATATTGCTGGTGGCAGCGGTGCGTGGTAGGTGACACTGGCTCGCAGCTGAGCATCACAGAGACAACATCAACGAGGGACCAGACACACGGCAACATTGTCTCAAGTAAATTACATCAGGTCATGTTAGCTCAGCCCTCCAGCAGGCAATATGAACAGCTAGCCCGCCAGGCCTCACTGCCTAGGTATTAAACTTGCTGCCTCGCGGGTATAATAAGGATATGGTGGCCTAGATACACCCCTCCACTACCAGCAGGGGGCATAGGGCAGTCAACCTGTCTTCCTGGGAGCAGTTGACACCATGTATCGTTGGTTGAGGAACCTGGGGTGTTATGACTACCTCGTGGACGCAGAGCTTCACAGTACCGCCCACATAAAATGCTCTGCCCGAACAGACCAAAACAAAGGAGAGAAGAGGGATCTGGGGGATGGAGGTAATGTATTGTACTCTGAGTTATATATCTTCTTTTGAAACAAAATGACTCAAACTCTGCTCCGCTGTGGAAAAGAATAAGTGCTGTAGCTACTGCATAAAATAAACATGGGTCTGCAGTTGGTGGTCGAGGCGTGGTAAGAGTAATGATGTGGATAGTATATACATTACTTGCTTTAATTATTATTGAATATATAAATATTATGAAAAGGAAATTTAATATTTCTAGCTCTTGAGAATTACGTCTAAAATCTCATGATAAATTATGTTCTGTTACTCCTCCATATCATTGCAGTGTTACCACATGTCTCCAAGGTCAATTATTGTTATGGTCACTTTATATTCTTTGACATTAACAACCAAATGTTTACCATTGTATGACCGGCATACAGTATATGAGCCCCTGCAAACAGCACAGCCTGCACCAGACATCCTTAACTGCTGGAGCCACTTGTTAAAAACTCAATAAGAGTTGGTCCTTACCGACACAGGGCCTTTTGTTCCTGGTGACACATGAGCCGTCAGGAGGACAGTAATAAGACGGGAGGTGACACACTACTTGTTATGCTTTATAAAGAACGACTTTTATGTCTCTTAACATTACTTCACTTTACTGAGGGAGGTCTTGCGTCATGGGGTCGTTTCTTATTTCACTGTGGATAAAATATTTTTTTTATTGTTATGTGCTCATTACACCTTCAGTATTATTACATTACAACAAACGTATTATGACATAACTTGCGTATTACAAACTTGCTCCAGCAGCGCAAATACGACAAAAATTAAATAACACAATCCAATTCATAACCTGATACTGAACCAATTTATCCTGGAAAACATATAATGTGTTTAAGATGTATTATCATTACATTAGAGGTAAATACATATTGATAGGGAGGTTAACAGTAGAGGCTGCAGGTTAAGATATGTACAAAGTTAGTTCACAGTTGGTGTGACTTATAGTAATTTTATGTACAAGTTTACCAACTCAAGATGCTCAAAGTTTGGAGACTTGATCTGAAACTAACTTTGAAGAGGCTAATAAAAGTAATAAACTCACCTGATTTATTCCCAAAGCTTATGTGATGAGTTCCTGAAGATGATAATAGTTTACTTATTTGATAAACAATAAATTATGAATAAATATTGAAAAAAAAATCATCACAGACACGCGTTTTCTCTCAACTCCAGCTAGAGAAGGTACAGAAAAGGGCCTGCAGAATCATGCTCGGCGCAGACTACTCCGGCTACATCAACGCTTTCTCCACCCTGGAAATGCCATCCCTCAGTGACCTCCACCACCAAGCACTAGCAAGGTTTGGCAGTGGACTACTGCACCATCCTCGTCATCGCCACATCCTGCCACCGGCAGTCCCCCACCCACCTCGCGCAGTCCGCCAGTACAACCAAATTCAGCCCATAAGAGCCCGCACCGATAAATATAAGAATAGCACCATCCTATCTATTGTTAAAATAAAAAACAACTGATTTATGTACTGTTCAGCCCTGTAAATGTATTTAACGCTTATCATTATGTCTAAATCAATGTAAGTTTGTATATGTTCAGCCACCGGCTGCAACTCTATTAATAAGCCGTTTATTATTATGCAGATGTGTTCACAGTTCCTTACCTATATCTCTGTGTCTGCATTTTATCAACAGTTATCCCCCTGTATTATGTTTTATTGTCTTAAATGGACCACTTTAACACCATATCCAGTTTATTAATATAACTGATACTGTTATTACTCCGGGAGGTGAAATAATGCTAATGGACTTTCTTTCGGTTTAAGTAAAAATATTGAATTTACTTCTGAAAAAAATATGCTGAAAAACCGGAAGTTCGAGTTTAATTCTTTTGAGTTATGTGAGTAAAATTTAATATATAATGCTTCCAGGTGAAGCAATCATTTATTAACAGCAGGTGGCTTAATGCTCCTATAAATTTACAGGAAAATGTTGCATCTAATGTGAAGTATTTGTGTCGTGTCAGGCGAGGTGATGTTGTTCTATGTTGAAGTAAATGTTAACGATTAAAAGCCTAATATAAAGAAACTGGCTTCTATTTTTTATTCTATATCACAGCAGACACAACTCTTAGGTCACTAACACTGTAATAAACTCTAAACAATCTGTGATAGAGGTAAAGGTTGTTTACTGAGTGGGGAAGCGGGTACAAATCTTTGGTACAATGTTTGTCTTAAGTGACACTCAATAACAGAGGGGCAGCTTGTAAACCACACATTTAATGATACATGACTTATATTTTACCATTTCATTTAGTGTGGAATATATAATGACATGTGTCTATACAGTACAGCAAGTCCCGCCTCACAGGATTACCTGAAAACATTTCTACTCGTCGGGAAGAATATGTTGACGAGTTTACTCATTTATTTTACGCCATGCACTTTAAGATAACAATTGGTGATGACTACTATTGGTTTAGTGGACAACTCACACTATATATTCGAGTCTGGCGTGTAGTACAGTATAATGCATGCAGACCATCCTGAACATCTCTTTTAAGTTACAAATATCGACTGTATTAATATTTTGGTGTTATTATTTATTAGTGGTAGTGCTCCACCCCCCCCCCCCTCCAAAAAACAAAAAACATATTGATCAAACCTATAAAGACAATATTTAGGAGAAAGTGGAATACATTTATAGTGTAATTTATGTATTAGTCTCCTCATCAAATACTGTACTTCAAAGGGAGGGAATTCAGGTGATAGATAGCAGATGTTTCAGTAATGTTGCTGTTGATTTTCTCACGGGAAAAAAGGTTCAGCACTGATTGGTTTTCGCGAGGGCAGAGTTAGTGCTGATTAGTTGTAAACAGGAGGTTGAGTCGTCACTGGTTGGTGTACTGGAGATATTGTTTTTCTTCTCTAAATAGACTGACTAGTTAGGAAGATTTTGAATGAAGTGTGATATTGGGTGAAAGTTTAGAGAGAGAGAGAGGGGGGGGGGGGGGATCAACATTAAACACAGCCCTTCCTTCCCTAAGAGTCGACCAATATGACCACTGGGATCAATCAATCATTATATCACCTAATTATACCTCCCATAAATACATATTTTAGACCTTTAAATAAGCCTTGAGTAGATCTCCAAAGGATACTAATGAAATCTACGAGTGTGTGATGTGTAGCTCAGAGGAGGGAAGGAAGGAGGCTGCCATTGTAGGTCATAGGCTCTCTGACAGTTACTGAGTCGAGGCTATAGTTGAGTTATACAGTTACTGAGTCGAGGTTATAGTGGAGTTATACAGTTACTGAGTCGAGGTTATAGTGGAGTTATACAGTTACTGAGTCGAGGTTATAGTGGAGTTATACAGTTACTGAGTCGAGGTTATAGTGGAGTTATACAGTTACTGAGTCGAGGTTATAGTGGAGTTATACAGTTACTGAGTCGAGGTTATAGTGGAGTTCTACAGTTACCGAGTCGAAGTTATAGTGGAGTTATACAGTTACTGAGTCGAGGTTATAGTGGAGTTATACAGTTACTGAGTCGAGGTTATAGTGGAGTTATACAGTTACTGAGTCGAGGTTATAGTGGAGTTATACATTTACTGAGTCGAGGTTATAGTGGAGTTATACAGTTACTGAGTCGAGGTTATAGTGGAGTTATACAGTTACTGAGTCGAGGTTATAGTGGAGTTATACAGTTACTGAGTCGAGGTTATAGTGGAGTTATACAGTTACTGAGTCGAGGTTATAGTGGAGTTATACAGTTACTGAGTCGAGGTTATAGTGGAGTTATACAGTTACTGAGTCGAGGTTATAGTGGAGTTATACAGTTACTGAGTCGAGGTTATAGTGGAGTTATACAGTTACTGAGTCGAGGTTTTAGTGGAGTTATACAGTTACTGAGTCGAGGTTATAGTTGAGTTATACAGTTACTGAGTCGAGGTTATAGTGGAGTTATACAGTTACTGAGTCGAGGTTATAGTGGAGTTATACAGTTACTGAGTCGAGGTTATAGTGGAGTTATACAGTTACTAAGTAGAGGTTATAGTGGAGTTATACAGTTACTGAGTAGAGGTTATAGTGGAGTTACGCAGTTACTGAGTAGAGGTTATATTGGAGTCATAGTGGAGTTATACAGTTACTGAGTCGAGGTTATAGTGGAGTTATACAGTTACTGAGTCGAGGTTATAGTGGAGTTATACAGTTACTGAGTCGAGGTTATAGTGGAGTTATACAGTTACTGAGTCGAGGTTATAGTGGAGTTATACAGTTACTGAGTCGAGGTTATAGTGGAGTTATACAGTTACTGAGTCGAGGTTATGGTGGAGTTATGCAGTTACTGAGTCGAGGTTATAGTTGAGTTATACAGTTACTGAGTCGAGGTTATAGATGAGTTATACAGTTACTGAGTCGAGGTTATAGATGAGTTATACAGTTAATGAGTCGAGGTTATAGATGAGTTATACAGTTACTGAGTCGAGGTTATAGTGGTGTTACACAGTTACTGAGTCGAGGTTATAGTTGAGTTATACAGTTACTGAGTCGAGGTTATGGTGGAGTTATACAGTTACTGAGTCGAGGTTATAGTTGAGTTATACAGTTACTGAGTCGAGGTTATAGATGAGTTATACAGTTACTGAGTCGAGGTTATAGATGAGTTATACAGTTACTGAGTCGAGGTTATAGTGGTGTTACACAGTTACTGAGTACAGGTTATAGTGGAGTTATAGGTTATAGTGGTGTTATAGGTGATAGGTTATTGTGGTATTAGAGGTGATGGGGCTATAGCGTTGTTATAGTGAAGTTAGGGGTGATAGGTCATAGTGCTGTTATTGGTTAAAGTGGAGTTGAATAATAAAGTGGTTGAGAGAGAGAGAGAGACCCCGGGAAGTAAAGGATCGACATTCAGAATATAAAGTAGACTGGACTGAGGCAGAATAAAGGCTGAATCAAAAGGAATTTAATACTACGTCAGGATGTTTCTAGTAGTCGCTTCCAGATGACTTGGGCGGGTTTTTGTTGACTCTTAGTGACGCTGAATGGGTTCTAGTGTGGGTCTGAAAGCTTAAAGCTTTCGGTTCTTGTTGACTCTTAAATGGTGCTGAGTGGGTACTGACGCGCTGTTGGTAATGACCTAATAGTTACTGTTTGTTCATTACAGCGACACTTTTACCTGGATATCGTTCACAACTTTCCAGAACCGATCACTACTACATACTCAGTATTCAAGCACCAATCACTTTCAACATCCAGTATTTCAGAACCAATCGTGTTCATTAATCAGTACTCCGGAACCAGTCTATTTAGTATCAAGTATTTCAGAACCAGCGTGTTTAATTTCCAGTATTCCAAAATCAACCTTTCCAGCATCAACAGTTCATGACTAATCTTCCAGGATTCTCGATTCAACATTCCATTATCATCCAGTGTGACAGAATCAATCTTTCCAGTTCCTATAAACATATGGCATTGTCAAGAATCACATTATTCTCCATCATTTTTCTGTTCTCTGTATCTTGTTTCGCATCAAACCCAATTTCTCATATTTTATCTTCCGTCTTTCAGTTGTTAAGCTTATCGATTCTGGATTTTAGTTTAAGACTTTACTTTTTTCGACTTTTAGATTTGGGGATTCTCGTTCAGTAAGTATTCTCAGCATTCAATACTTCAAAATAAACTCACAGTACGAATTCGTTTCTGGATTTTGATATTTGTATAAAAATTTACTTTTCGAAATCTATATTCAAGGATTTTCTGTTAAGAAGTATTTTCATTACTATATTTTAAATTAAACCTCGCAGTACCAATATTCCTCAAAGCGTTTTTTTACTGTTTTATTTTCCATATTTAATCCCTCATGCATTTTATAAACTACAGAATAAATAATCCGACTTTCCATATTCCAAAACAGACTATTAACATGATATTGTACTTTATTTCACTGTAGTTTTTAGGATGAAATTTTCAGAGGATTTTCTTCAGTACATAATATAACGTCCTCCTACGATTACATTACCATACATTTCACTTCTCAAAAACTTTATATCTATCGGTCTGGTGTACTTCCACATACTTCTTTCCACTTCCATGTATTCAATACTGTATAAAAGAAGAGTGTTAGAGACCAGTCTTTCCCCCCACGCCATACACAAAGGGATTAAAGCCAGCTACAATGCGCGCGTGCGTACTGAAACACACCCCTCCCCCCACCATCCTTCCCACCAAAGAATAAGTAAGGAACATTTTCACTATATCCCAGACGGCAGCAGACAGCACCTTGGCCCAGTGATTGAGGAGAGGCCGTCTAATGGAACTTGTATTGTAGAGCATTTATGTGAGGGCCTCCGAGAAACAGTAAGTAGGGTGGTGTAGGAGGCCTGGAATAAGGGGCGGGGGGGGGGTGAGGGAGGGTGGTGGTGGGGGAGGATGTATGGTGAAAGGGAAGATGGACGAAGGATTTTGGCAACTCCACCGAGACAACAGGAGTCGTAGTGTTCGTTCTGACATTCATCGATCACCCCAAGTACAGATAGTTTTTTTTGAGTGACTGTACACTAATGCCCATAGTCTTCGTGATCATATTTACATTTTCTGGCCAAAAGTTGTGATAAATAAAAGCAAAAAGATATTAGTGGCGTAATTTTTCAAGTTATTGGCGCCATTATTGTAGGGACACAAAACAAACTTCAATATCAGTTATTGCTTGTTACTGAGATACATTAATGGGCCATCATTTCATTATCTTGGTCTGTGGGTGTGTTGGTCTGTATTGTTGTTTTGTAATGTGATGATGTAGGTGATCAAAGGTTGGTCAGTAGGGATGAGTGAACGTACCTTTTGTCTCTCTCTTTTCTGCCTTTCAATCCATGTCTTTACCTGATGGAGGAGAAGCCGTCTAATGGAACTTGTATTGTAGAGCATTTATGTGAGGGCCTCCGAGAAACAGTAAGTAGGGTGGTGTAGGAGGCCTGGAATAAGGGGCGGGGGGGGGGGGGTGAGGGAGGGTGGTGGTGGGGGAGGATGTATGGTGAAAGGGAAGATGGACGAAGGATTTTGGCAACTCCACTGAGACAACAGGAGTCGTAGTGTTTGTTCTGACATTCATCGATCACCCCAAGTACAGATAGTTTTTTTTGAGTGACTGCACACTAATGCCCATAGTCTTCGTGATCATATTTACATTTTCTGGCCAAAAGTTGTGATAAATAAAAGCAAAAAGGTATTAGTGGCGTAATTTTTCGAGTTATTGGCGCCGTTATTGGCGCCATTATTGTAGCGACACAAAACAAACTTCAATATTTTGGGAACATAACTTTCAAATATTCTCCCGTGATTATTAACATAATATTCTAATTTATTTCATAGCAGATATAGTGTTATACATCTAAATTACTATTCTGCATAAAAAGATTCCAATACTCTGTAATACCCATGTTACTTTTTGTGGTATGTTCTGAAGGAATTTGATGTAAAAATGACTACTCGAAATAAACATTTTCTCTCAATAAAAAAAATTCTCCTTGAGTTATTTATTTACATGGTGTGCTGTCTAAGTACTCCTTCTTATCTTATACATTTCAATAAATGTGATTTATATTAAAATTATGTCGCTATAAGTGTTTTTGTATGATGTTCCCAAAATGGGAACGTTGGACACATCCGTAGTCTGCCTACCCTTATTTACTCATCAACGTGAATGAGCATAGGACTGACTCCATAGTAGTTGCTAGCTACTGTAACAATGCTGTTAGGTTAGGTTAGGTTAGGTTAGGTTAGGTTACAAGATGTGGATGATGTGCAGTGCTGACGGTTATCCTTATAACTTTTCTATTTATTGTGGAAAAGATAAAAGCAAGAAGGAGCTTTTAGGCTATCAAGTTGTCATGGACATGCTACAGCCAGTGGTGAATAAAGATGAACATGTTGTATTTTTCGACAACTTTTTCACTAGTCACGCATTGATGATTGACCTTACAAGCAATGGGTTTAGAGCCTGTGGAACAATCAGAGATAACCGCACAGGAAAGTGCCCTCTTCTATCAAAGAAAGAACTTGAAAAAAAAGAAAGAGGTTCATACGACTACAGATCGGATGATTCCGTCCTATGTTCTAGATGGAATGATAACAGCATTGTTACAGTAGCTAGCAACTACTATGGAGTCAGTCCTATGCAAAAAGTAAACAGATGGGTAAAAAATGAAGGAAGGAAGGCAATAAACCAGCCACATATGATAAAAATGTATAACAAAGGAATGGGTGGTGTAGATGTTTGTGACCAGATGCTGTCAACCTACAGGCCAAGACTATGCTCCAAGAAATGGTGGTGGAATATTTGGTCTCATCTACTGAACCTCTCCATTGTAGCTAGTTTCAGATTCTACCAGCATGTAAATCCTGGCTCTCAGATCAGCCATAAGGATTTCAGGCATGAAATAGCTCGCACACTTGCAAGAATCGAAACACCAAGAAAACGAGAAGGTGGTCCAACATCCTCTGTACCAAAAGCAATAAGATATGATAATGTAAACCACTTTCTTCAGGAGTTGTCACAAGGTAGATGCTATGTATGCAAGAAAAACACACGTCGGAAGTGCAAGTGCAAGAAAAGATTTCACAAGGCGTGCAGTATCAACTTCCATAAGAAATGATTGTCAAACTACTTTTCAGAATTTGAGTGTAATTGCTTATTTTGATAATACTGATTATATATATATATATATATATATATATATATATATATATATATATATATATATATATATATATATATATATATATATATATATATATATATATATGATAATATCATGAATGTACTCCGGAAGTGTCCAACGTTTCCATTTTGGGAACATACTCAAAATACAAAAATAAACCAGAAAGGGAAAAAAGAGAGTTTTATTTTCATTCAGTGGATTCATACGAAATACTTCCGAAAGTTGTGGCTCTATACCTAAACTTCATAAGGCTACGGTCACTAAAGGGTTAATGGGCCATCATTTCATTATCTTGGTCTGTGGGTGTGTTGGTCTGTATTGTTGTTTTGTAATGTGATGATGTAGGTGATCAAAGGTTGGTCAGTAGGGATGAGTGAACGTACCTTTTGTCTCTCTCTTTTCTGCCTTTCAATCCATGTCTTTACCTGTCACTTTGGCACACACACACACACACACACAGACTAATAAATAAATATATATATATATATATATATATATATATATATATATATATATATATATATATATATATATATATTGATAAACAGAAACATAGAGAGTACACGAGAGAGAAATTTGTTAAAAATTTCACTTGTGTTTCGGGTATAATATTTTATGTACAGGTGCGCCGGGTGGACAATTTACCTGTACACTGATGTATCAGATATATAAAAAGTAATATATGAGGTTATTATCAGAGGTTAGTTGAATTTATATAATGTAAACAGCACAACAACTGACAGGTTTATATCATAGGGACAAAATGCTGCACAAACGCTCTATGGTGAAGCGGAACAAATGATCCATTAGCGCAGGTTATGACACAGCTGAAATATGTTGAATATAAACATGGAGTGTTTTAATGCTGTACAGTTTTCATGTGAGTGTTGTGGAAAATGATAAAGTGTAGTATTAACTGACACGTAAAAGTTAACAGTAGAAATATTTGTTTTTGGAGGCAAACTTAACATGGACGTATTGGGGGATACTCTACTTTGTATACTCTGCTTTGTATACTCTGCCTTTTTAATTAGTATTACTAACACTGTTATTTGTCATGATATTTAATATTTCTGTAATGATCAGAGGATGTTCATAGGTGAGGATTTTCGCACGTATGCCACACAGTGAAGCTCCGTTATGTACAGTGTGTATGTATGTGTGTAATGCATATCTTGACTCCATATAGTACCCAGGGTTGCATTGTTATGAATTTACGTACCGAATTAATTTACGTTGTGTCTGACACTTTGTACTCTGTAACAACTATCATTACTTCGTCGTTCTTTGATGGCTTTCCAAAAGTATAATAAAGTCTGAATTATAGAGAAGGAAGACATAAATAAGCAGGAGGTGACCAGTGGGATAATCTTCACGTCGTTCACGAAACTTCCATTCAGACAAGGCAACTTCAGTACCAGTTATTACATGACGGTGTGTGGGACAACTGGTGTGGCCTCCACGACACCAACCCATGAATACAAAGCAGGTAGTTCCTCCCTCGAGCTGGTTCATATACTACGGTACTGTGTTACTGCAGGTGTTCTGTTCATGTTCCAGGTGGTGAGTTATTGTGGTATTGATTAACCTGTTTATTTCTCTACCATTATGTTATGGAGTTTATGTTGGGACGTCTGTTTATTGTGGATATGTCGTACAGTACATTCAAACATCGTCTTTACTCCTCTTCTCCTGCCGTAATACAGATACCTGAGTAATGCTGAATAGTGAAGGAGCAACATGGTAAACGCGATAATGAGTTTATAGCAAGATATGTAACTTGCTCAGTGTATGTATATTATGTATGCTGGATTATATGTCATGTATGTATATTATGTATGTGCTCCATTTATGTATTATTTATTCAGCCTAGCTAGCAGCGTGTGGCAATGTTATTACCATATCCCACATGCTTAATTAATGTGCCTGGCGACGTATGGAAGCTGCTAATGTATCACTTGCCATACGTCGTCTATGGCAGTTGACAAGGAGCCTAGCCAAGGGAGAGTGCTGCTTCCCTCTGTGTACATACTCTTATCCAGTAAACCGAACCTACAAAACTATACAGGTGTTTGTGTTCTCTCCTGTATATAGAGCTTATTATTCAGAACCTAACACTCAGGTATTAAAGAAAATAAATCCCTGGAAAGAGATTAACTATATTTATACTCTACTAAAAAAAAAAGAAGAATTTGCAGTGAAATTGGGAAACATGTATATGAACACTTCAAATCTAGTAACACTGACACGCTCTTTAGTTCTGCGTACACTCAACTTATGTGAAAGTCGGTTTTACCAGAACTGAAGTGTTGACGTGTAAGTTATTGTCTTTCAGTGTAATAACAGAACTCAGTGCAGCTCGATCCCATATAACGCGTTGTGGTTTGTTGGGTTTACAGTCTAACTATTTGTGTTATTGTGAGAGTCGCATCCATATGTTCCTGCGTTGCTTGTAAGGTTTTAACAGTCATTATTGTATGGTATTTCCTCTGGGTTTGTCTATTATATATTAGCATTGGTTTACACGGGTTTATTTACTCCGTTGGTTTACACGGGTTTATTTACTCCATTGGTTTACACGGGTTTATTTACTCCGTTGGTTTACACGGGTTTATTTACTCCATTAAGAGTTACATGCGTCTTCTCGTGTGACCGAAAAACAAGTATTAGGAACCGAGTCTTTAAGAGAACATAACGAGGATGTGTTAACCTGATACCACCACCCTCCCTCCTCCCTGACACTCTCTCCTCCCTGACACACTCTCCTCCCTGACACTCTCTCCTTCCTGACACTCCCTCCCCCTAACACTCCCTCCCCCCTTGACACCACCCATCTCCATAACACTCCTCCCCCCTAACACTACCTTCCCCTGACAACCTTTTTCCCCCTGACACTCTCTCCCTTGACACCATCCTCCCCCTGACACTCCCCCCTGACACTCCGCCCCCCCGACACACCTCCCCCGACACACCTCCCCCCGACACACCTCCGACCGACACACCTCCCCCTGACACACCTCCCCCAGACACACCTCTCCCCCCGACCACAGCTTACATCTCAGAAACAGTCCAGGCTTGACCCGACATTAGGGGGGTCAAATGTAAGGGTACCCCTCACAACCACTCAAGGAGTTACAAATCAAATGGCTCCCCTCCCATGTCACACGGCCCCAACAAACATGTAAGAAGGCACCGGCCGACTCTCTCCCAATATACACAATAACCTACACCGCAGAAGAAGTCCAGACCTGACCTCACATTAGCCAGGTCAAATGTAACCCTCGAGCCCAAGTCAAGGGGCCATAAATCAACCAGGGCCTCTCATGTCACACGGCCCCATCTGAAGATTTCTCCAGAATTTACAACTTATAGTCTCTGAAAAAGTCCAGACCTGACCCTACATTAGCGAGGGCAAATGTAAGGAGACCCTTCGCCGCCCCCCCCCCCCCCCCCGATCAGCTCAACCTGACGGCTGGTCTTCCAATATATAGGACGTCCTAGCCCTCCCTCACGAGAGAGTGTCTTGTAACCAAGAAGGGCCAGCTACCACGTCCCCAGTTCCACTCGAGAGAAGCCCGCCACTAAGTGTAACGAAGTCTCAGCCGGGTCCATCGACAGAGTGCTGTCAACTCAACGTGTAACAGTAAGTGCTGGCTGTGCAGACAGTAGAAGTGCGGTGATCCCGAACCTCCAACGATCGACTTAGTGAAATGCCCATTCTAATTGTGAGGTTAGGTTATACGAGAATGCCATAGTCTATCATAAATTGTGTACGAACCCCCCCATTAATCCCCCCTATTGAACTAGTAAGATAAAGCTGTAACACGCATTGGTGTTTTATATACTACACTTGTACTGTGCCTGTGTTAATATACAGTGTTGACATCACACCCTCGAGACACGCTACCATTTTCTCTCGCTATAATATTCTACTACTATAACCTCGTAACTTACCTCGTCATGTGAGATTTTGTCTCATTACAATGGTGGCAGCGCACTTAACGTAAAACTCACGCCTGTTCCCCTTAGTGTTCAGTACAGTGATAGTTAGAATCTTTTGAAGTAAGCTCGTAACTATCTTGACGAAGCAGGCAGTACAAGGGTGGTAGCATTTGTAATATAATTCCTGTCATTCAGTGTGGTACAAGTGGTGACAGTCATCCACTCCCCCCTCCCTAGTCCACATATTGTTGGGTAACGGGGGAACAATGGTCGAGAACTCAACCAGGGCAAGTGTCAGTAAAACCCCCTCCTCGTCCCACCCACAGACGTCATCGTCAACATTGACAATTTCGACTTCCACGATCAGTACTTCCCAGCCCTCCTCGCAAGCTAATATGACTCCTGTTAACATTACACCAACGACTTCCGTTTTATTCCCGTTCCCTGAACAATCCACTAGTACCTACTCTCCCCCCCTACCCCTTAACCACCCTGCACCCTCTCTCGCCACGCCCCTCCCCACGCTCACATACACCTTAGCACCTCCCAACCCCTCCAGCATGCCAGACCCCTTCCTTACGACCGTTTCAGCTAGTAGTGCAGCACAATTGGTCAGTCAGATACCCATGTTTGAGGGCGATGGCCGTGACCCTGCGACATCAGCCCATAGGCTGGAACAGTGGTTAGGAGACATTGAAAGTGCGTTCCCGGAAACCCTTCAGGAATACGAGGAATGCCGCCTTAGGACGGCACGTATGCGATTGGGCGGTGACGCGAAAGGTATGCTAGGATTTAATCCGACAGTAAAGAATGCTACCACGTGGGACACGCAGGCGAACGGATTACGGGAAATTTACAGCCAGGGTAACACATTACAAGATCACACGACACGTTTAGCTAATATCAAGCTAGAGGAGTGTTCATCACTAAATGTTTACCTATCATGCATAGGTAGTGCTGTGAAGATGGCGAGAGTGAATCACCCACAATTCTTCCCACCTGAGCTAGTACTCTTTTACTTTCTGTCGGGCTTACCCAGCGAGATGCGCAGCGTACATGGTGGCGAGCGGGATAACTACGATCGAGAACGCAATTAAAGCAGCGCGGACGTATATACAGCTCAGGAAACCCCCCCCCCCCCCCTTCCCGTTTTGTGTCGACAATTCACGCCGCCCCTCCCACCCCTACACGTAACACCCCTTCTGTCTGGGAGGACGAATTCTTGAGACCGATGGTGGAGAATCTCAGCCGGGACGAAAGGAAGCGACAGGAACAGTCACCGTTCCACGAGGAAGGGCGGGAGCAATCACGGTTAGATACAGTAGGTATAAACACGTTGGGTAATGCGCCACGGGGCGGCCGGCCGTCCAGGGCAGGGACCCGCGGGGCGCGGGCTGGGATTGACCCCTGCCCCCGTGCAGTCACAAGTGCACGCCCGGGCCCGCCCATGCGGGATAGCTGGTATAGAGCTCCGAAGCCTTTTCGCTGCTCCTCCTGTGGGGCATGGTCCCACGCGGTGCACGGATGTCCCTTCCAATGTGAGGGAAACCAGTGAGGTGGGTGTGGCGACCAGGGACATACCCGCAGAGAGTGTCCATACACCGGAATGCGTTGTTACGCATGTGCTGAGTGGGGACACATTTGCAGGTTATGTCCCTACTACTAAAGACAAGGGCGAGGCGTTGATGGTGGCTAGGGAAGACAGGCCAGTTATTAAGTTGAAAATGGGAGGGAAACGGGTTGAAGCTTTCATTGACACAGGCTCCTCGGTGTCCTTGGTGAAACAGAACGTGGCCTCCAAGATGAGCCTAGGGGGAAAGCATAGAGTTCCTGAGTTACGTGGCGTCACGGGGAACCGCCTCTCAACATTGGATTCCAGAGATATAACTGTAGACTTAGGAGATAAGATAGTTGTTCACGCGCTGGTTGTGGTAAGTGGTGATCTTTTCCCAGGGGATGTTCTTATTGGGTCAGATTTCTTGTGTAGGTTTAAGTATGGAATCCAGTTTGATGGGAGCCGGTATACCGTGACACTAGATGGTAGAGATTATGCAGGTACTCCTATTAGGAATAGGTCTGGTCTGCCCGTCCACCTCATTAAGCCTAAACGCCCCCAGGCCCCCGCACCCCAAGCCCCCCAGCTACACCCTACGCACGCCACTGTCATCCCTCCCCATTCTAGTGTTGTTCTGCCCGTTCGATGGTCAAGGTCGTTCGACAGTTCCACGGAGGATCAGGAGTATGTATTTGTTGAAACCCCTCATAAAATGTCCCCATTCGTGCAGTCGGGGTTCATTAACACTCAGCAGCCTAGCGTCCCAGTCATAAACCCCACCCCCAGGGAATTTAAACTTACTCCTGGTCATTCAGTGGGAACAGTCTGTGCAGTCGATAAAGTAGAGGATCTGGAGCATTTTGATTCTACGAGATATAACATTAGGAGTGACACAGAATTCGTAGAGTCACAGCAAATGTGCGCCACTGCAATAGAATCCCTTGACATAGATCACCTACCCACCCTTCTTAGAGGACGTCTACGCTCTATAATAAAGCAGCATGAAGATCTGTTTGCAACTTCAGATCAGGACCTCGGCCTGATGTCAGTTTCACACAAAATTAATACCGGCTCCGCTCCTCCCACCAGAGTACGGCAGTGGAGGCTTCATGAGGCGGCTAAAACTCAAATTAGAGACTTATGTCGCCAAATGGAGGAAAGTGGTGTCATCTCCCCTTGCACTAGCCCCTATTGCTCCCCGGTCGTATTAGTCAGAAAAAAGGACGGGTCAACTAGATTCTGTGTAGACTATATGGAACTTAATAAGGACACCATTGCTGATAGCTATCCCTTGCCCAGAATTGACGAGACACTGGACCAATTGAACGGAGCTTCTATATTCACAGTTCTAGACTGTAAGGATTCGCACTGGAGTATACCAGTTGACCCGGCTGACCGCTCCAAAACTGCTTTCGTGGACGGCAGCCGTCTATTTTGTTTCAACAGGTTACCTTTCGGGCTAAACGGAGCACCGGCCACGTTCATGAGGGCTGTGAACCACAGTCTCACACCCGCGCTTGGGCGGAACGCTATGGCTTACCTGGACGATGTTATCGTCTATAGTAAAATCATGGATTCTCACATGCGGGATGTAGATGAGGTTCTCTCGGTCATGAAAGCGGCCGGACTGAAAGTGTCCCTTAGGAAATGCGCGTTCGCGCCCCAGGAAGTTAAATTCCTGGGATTCATCGTAGGTCATGGCGGCGTTAGACCCGACCCGGTGAAAGCGAAAGCGATAGCAGAGATGCCACCCCCCACCACAGCCAGGGGTGTGAAACAGTTCCTCGGCACCGCCAATTTTTTCAGACGTCACATCCCTCACTTTTCAGAGGCGGCCCTCCCCCTTACGAAACTTACAAAGAAGTCGGTTCAGTTCCGGTGGTCGGGGGAGGCAGATAAAGCTTTTAATCATCTTAAGGACTTATTGAAGTCAGCAACAATGTTAGCACTGCCGGACTCCATGCAGCCGTTTTAAGTGCACACTGACGCTTCCGATGAAGCACTGGGAGCCTGTCTCATGCAAGGTGGTGAAGATAACCCCATCCCTATTGCTTATTTTTCCCAGAAATTGAGCGGAGCTGCCCTCCGCTACTCCACAACTGAGAAAGAAGCCTTGGCTATTGTCAAGGCCGTAACTTCCTTTGATGCTTACCTATTTGGTAGACACTTTTATGTAATCACTGATCACCGTCCTTTAATATATATCTTCCAAGGTAAAACTCCTAATGCACGGGTAGCATGCTGGGCAGTCTTTCTTAATGCGTATAACTTCTCCATTTTGCATAAGCCAGGCAAGAACCACGTAGTACCAGACGCACTGAGCCGTAATGTATTACCTATAAATAATGTCGGGAATCCTAGCAGCATGACTCAGCCCATTTTTGGGGACCTATCACCTAACGAGGTGCGCCAACACCAACTCGAAGACCCACAGTGGGGTCCTGTCATTGAGTTCCTTGAGGGGGGTCCGCTCCCCAAGAAGGTCAACAAAGCCTCACTTTGTGATTTCAGTCTTTTAAGCGGAGTCCTGTATCTTGTTACTATGAAACAGGATGATGAACAACCCACAGAACTCATTGTCATCCCCGCATCCTTGGAAAACTCGGCCCTAGAAGTAGCTCACTCTTCCAAATTCGCAGCCCACCCGGGAGAATGTTGCA
The DNA here is from genome assembly GCA_958450375.1 of Homarus gammarus. NCBI lineage: Eukaryota > Metazoa > Arthropoda > Malacostraca > Decapoda > Nephropidae > Homarus > Homarus gammarus. The sequence goes on along the minus strand of CAUDMG010000123.1, from coordinate 68,409 downwards.
CATATGCACGTGCACGCTCTATGTTTTTCATGCCCAAGCTAGCGCGGAAAGTTGGGGCATTTGTCAAAGGATGTCTGCCATGTCAGTTAAGGAAGGGTACCCCAAAGAGACAGGGAGAGCTGCAGGAGTTCCCACCAGCCTCTCAGCCCTTGGAACGGGTATCGATCGATCTAACTGGCATGACAATACGTTCACATCGGGGAAACAGATACGTTATTTCCATCGTCGATCACTATTCACGTTTTGCGACCTATATACCCATCCCGGATAAACGCACAGAGACAGTTTGTGAAGCCCTATTACAATACGTTGGTACTCATGGATGTCCCCGGGTCATTGTAAGTGATCAAGGGACAGAGTTTTTCCTCGGGCACCTTTCAGAAGGCGTGCTACTTGCTGCGGGCTAAGTCAAATCTAACCACTAGTTACCACCCACAGGCTAATGCCATGGTTGAGCGTTCCCACGGTACGTTGAAAGATCACTTGTCGTTTTTGGTTAATAATCAGTACGGCGGTTGGGACGATCAGCTACCTCTTGCACAACTGGCCATGAACACCGCAATTAATACCACCCTGCATAACACTCCTTACTTCCTTCACTTTGGTAGGGACCCAAACCTTCCTGCTGGTGTAATCAACCCCCCACCCCTATCCTATGGCGAGGACTACCCTTCTGTCTTGCAAAACAGGTTACAAACGGTCTTTACTCGGGTGCAGGAACTAGACAGGAAAGGTCACTTACACAACGCCACCTACTATATAACCTCAGGGTCACCCCTTCCAATATTACCATAGGTACCCTGGTCTTCCTAACTAACGAATCATCCTCCCCCGATACCCCCTCTAAGTTGCAACAGAGATGGCAGGGCCCATATAGAGTAACCGCCCAACCCAGCAAAATAAATTTCACTATTTCCCCGCTTTGCCAGGGGGGACGTCAGGAAACTGTGCATGTGAGTAGATTGAAGCTGGCAACTGTCGACGATGACGTCTTGAACAAATCAGGCCTCACCAACCAGCCCCCTCTAGGAGTAACATTCCCTTCCCAACACCCTATCCCTCCACGCAGCTGACCACCCCCCTCAGAACAATCAGGTGCCTCACACCCCAAGTAATAATCAGAGAACTCCCCAAGCTACTGCCCCACTTGTACCAGTAAGACCTGATCAGATTAGGGCTCATAGATATAACACCAGGTCACAGAACATAGATTAAAGTAACGAGTCTAGGGGCACTTCTAATTGTTGATTCTCCACCCCGGGATCTTGTCTTTCTACCAAGCTACAGAGTCAGCACTGCCCTTGCTCTTCACGGGCCTTGGCGAGGTCTCCCTGACCCCACACAAAAGTCGGAGATGACACCCCCACAGCTGCAGCTGACCCCCTACCAGATGAGCTGAGACCAATGCATCCTGACTCATAATGGATGCCTGACACGAGCGGGACACGCAGCGGGCAACCCCGCGGCGAATGGGTGACGCCTTCGCGTCGACACTGCAAGCCCCAAGCTCCAGAAACGGGCTTGCATAATGCTGGCCCTCGATCTGGTTGAAGACACTGGGCTGCGTCTCGTCGCTCGCCTGCTGAACGACGAGACACGCACCGAGGCTACGGTCTCACAGCCCACAATACTGACAGACAACATCTATGGGTACCATCAGCCTGAGCAAGCTACGCCATGCAGGACCAGCGCAGCACCGAGCTCCAGGCAGGGAATCAGGTCGTCTCCTTGGAACCCAGGAGAAAATCCCGAAACCCCGACCTGCAACTTCAGTAGCAGCAAGCAACAGGCAACAAACAACTAGAGGTCCCAGTGGCGATGCAGACGACAGCTCCCTACGTTTCAGGACCTGTCAACTGGTCCCACGCACTTCCACTCCGGGAATGGAACCACCAGGCACCAGACAAGTAATGGCTGACCTCGGCCCACCCGGGATCTGCCTCGCCGGTGCTTACCACACCATTGGGGACGAAACAGAAGTGACCTGACTACAAGTAGAGGAAGAAACAAGCAAACCCTGGGGGGCCCACCCAGGGAGGGATTCACCACTGTGAGGGTGTGGGACAGGACGGTCAGGGGTCTCGCCGACGCTCATGTACGGAGGGCGAACTCTTGTCCGTGGACCCTGCCCTACACGCCATCCAAAGCGATGACACCCCAAGCAGTGGACCGGCTTTGATCCCGGCCGGGAAGGGCGGAAACTCAGATGGGACTAGAAAAATCCATCTGGACCACGACGGAAAATGAGACTCTACAGAGGAAACTCAGATGGGACTAGAAAAATCCATCTGGAGGAAGTGAGGCACGCGACACACCGTGGCAGACCGCCGGACGGGACAGGAAACGCCAACCACCACATCTACTGCGTCGTCCACCCTGATGCCGGGCACCGATTGGTGGAGGTGGTGATGGACCACCCGCCACCCGGGATCTCGACGAATGCTGACGAGTTTTTGTTTTTGCCATTGTATCTTGTTAATAATTTCTGCTGCCTTTTTAGTATGTACAAATATTTCTTTTTGTTCACAAGTTGTATTTTTCCCCAACTTCCCCCCCCCCCTTTTTTTTTTAAGCGGCCATGTATCTTAGTATTATATGTTGTATGTGCTGCCCTGCGCAAGAGTTTAACAATTGAAGCAACAAGTATGTAAATCTATTCCAGGCTTGAAGATACTAACACTAAGGAACCTAAGCAGAAATAAGCCAGGGCAAGCAACACCATTGCATAACCTTTCAAACCTCCGACTGTGTACCCTCATCTAACTCCCTAAAGTGACGCTCTCCGACAAGCTCCTGCTAAGGCGCTCTCTCTCTCCTTCATATCTACATTCACCTTTCCGTTTCCGTATCCTTAGATAGCCGCTTAGATATTATAAATATTACCAGACTATGGTAGGATGTGAGGTGCATACTTTACACGGCAGGAGCTATTTTTCTCAGGTTGGGCACTCGCTATTGTCATCCACTGTGAACAATTGTGTATGGCATGGAAGCTTTGGTCTTGGCGGGAGGTGTAGTGATGGGTTGTCAGACCACAGCTTACATCTCAGAAACAGTCCAGACTTGACCAGACATTAGGGGGGTCAAATGTAAGGGTACCCCTTGCAACCACTCAAGGAGTTACAAATCAAATGGCTCCCCTCCCATGTCACACGGCCCCAACAAATATGTAAGAAGGCACCGGCCGACTCTCTCCCAATATACACAATAACCTACACCGCAGAAGAAGTCCAGACCTGACCTCACATTAGCCAGGTCAAATGTAACCCTCGAGCCCAAGTCAAGGGGCCACAAATCAACCAGGGCCTCTCATGTCACACGGCCCCATCTGAAGATTTCTCCAGAATATACAACTTATATTCTCTGAAAAAGTCCAGACCTGACCCTACATTAGCGAGGGCAAATATAAGGAGACCCTTCGCCGCCCCGCCCCCCGATCAGCTCAACCTGACGGCTGGTCTTCCAATATATAGGACTTCCTAGCCCTCCCTCACGAGAGTGTGTCTTGTAAGTCAGGGACAGGGATGACAAGGAAGGTATAAAAACTTTAATTGTTGGTGACTCACAGGTAAGGTACATGGACAGGGCCTTTTGTGGTAAAAACAAAAATAGGATGAGGGTGTGTTTGCCAGGAGCTGGGGTGGGGGATATAATTGACAGGATGGACAATATCTTGTCTGGTAATGGGAACAAACCCATTATCTGCCTCAGTGCAGGAGGCAATGATATTGGCCGGTGTAGGAGCGAGGAGCTTCTTGATAAGTTCAAGGCAGCCATAGATCGTATTAGGACTAAGGGAGGGATCCCTATCATATGCGGTGTCCTCCCTAGAAGGAGAGTTGGCAGTGAATGGTTGTCAAGGGCAGTTGGTGTTAACGACCGTCTTGACAGATATTGCAAGTCAATATCAGTCCCATTCATTGACAACTGGGACAACTTCTATGGCAGAAGGGACCTTTATGCTAGGGATGGGGTGCACCTGTCTAGGGATGGAGTAGCAACCCTGGCTGGGGCTCTAGAGGGGGCAGTTCAAAAGATATCGAAGTCTTTAAACTGCTAAGAGAACATAGGGGCACGGGGGTGGAGGAGACTGCAGTGGGAGCGGGTAAACAAGGCGAAAGATTACAGGGAAATAGTGTTAGGAATGATGACATAACTAAATTAGACAGGGAGTTTAAAACTAAACGCGGTAAGGGAAGGACTCAGAACACGACTAACTTAAATGTATATTACGCGAACAGTAGAAGTATGAGAAACAAAATGGATGATATTAGGGCCTTGGTATGTACCGAAGAAATCGATATAATTGCATTCACTGAAACATGGATCAACCTAGACACACGTGAATTACCAGTCGAATACCAAATTGCGGGTTACAAACTGTTCCATACCGATAGGCAGACCAGGAAAGGAGGCGGAGTAGCAATCTATGTTAGGGATAATCTGAAGTGTGAAATAAATAAGGAAATAAAAACTGAGAGGAATACAGAAACAATTTGGATAGAATTAAGCGACGGTCGGGAAAAATTAATCACAGGAGTAATATATAGACCCCCCAATCTTGACAAGAGTCAATGAGCGACTTATCTGGGATGAAATGCGCAGGGCTTCCATACACAACAAAGTCTGTATAGTACGCGACTTTAACCTTGGCCAAATAGATTGGACCGACCTTACGGGTAACTCAGAATCAGAGGATTTTCTTGAGACGATCCAGGACTGTTTCCCAAGTCAACATATAACCGAACCCACACGGGGTAATAATATATTGGATTTAGTTTTGTCAAACAGAGAAAACCTCATTAGCAATGTCGAGGTAGGGAACGAACTTGCAAACAGCGATCACAAAGAAATTCGATTCCAGTTAGATTTTCAGGGCAGACGTAAGGAAAATTCCACTAAAGTACCAGATTTCAGAAGGGCAAACTTTGACAGTTTAAAGAGGCAGCTGAGAGAGGGGGTGTCGCGCTTGGCCGTTAACCTGACAGATGACACCGACCTGATAACGAGATCTGAGATTGCCGAGTTCCACGACAATTTAAATAGTGAGTTACTTAATGCACAAAGGCAGAACATACCATACAAAAAACTCAGATCAAACAACAATGACCCTAAATGGATAAATAATTATTTAAAGAACATCATTGGCCAAAGGAAGGCTATAGGTAGAAGGATAAATCGTGGCGAAATTCACCTCCGGGACTATTATAGGGTATTGGCGAGTAGGGTTAAAACCGAGATAAGGAAAGCAAAGAGGAATAATGAGGTAAGGATAGCAAGGGAGGCAAAGACAAACCCCAAAGGATTCTACCAAATGTACCAAACTAAAACACGAGAAAAGATTGGACCAATACGGTCAGACTCCGGCGAGCTCACTGATAACGACGGAGAAATGAGCAATAATTTGAATAAATATTTTTCAACAGTTTTCACCAGCGAAAATTTAAACATGATACCCGAGGCACCGACTCTATTCAGAGATAGTGAAGAAAACAAATTAAGTGAGATAGTAGTAACTAGTAACGATGTTAGTAAGCAAATAGACAAACTAAAGCCTAATAAGTCACCTGGTCCCGATGAGATATTTGCCAGAGTATTAAAGGAATGTAAGGAAGAGCTTAGTATGCCCTTAGCAAAGTTGTTTAACGTGTCCTTAAAAACAGGTGTAGTACCAGAATCCTGGAGGATAGCAAATGTAATACCGATCTTCAAGAAGGGGGATAGATCACTATCCTCTAACTACCGCCCAATCAGTCTAACATCAATAGTAGGCAAATTACTGGAAGCAATCATTTCAAACTCTATTCGAAATCACCTGGAGAAGCACAAATTGATCAATGATTCCCAGCATGGCTTCACAAGCGGACGTTCTTGCCTAACTAATCTATTAGCATTCTTTTCATCAGTTTTCGAATCAGTGGACGAGGGGCACAATTATGATGTGGTATATCTCGACTTTAGCAAAGCCTTCGACAGAGTACCCCACGAAAGACTAATTAGAAAGGTAGAAGCTCATGGCATCAAAGGTGACATCCTTAAATGGATTAGGGCGTGGTTACAGGACAGGAAACAGCGAGTGAGCATTAACGGCACTAAGTCCCATTGGAGCAACGTCACAAGTGGAGTTCCCCAAGGCTCAGTACTTGGACCATTATTGTATATTATATACATAAACGACATAGATATCGGCATAGACAGCAACATAAGTAAATTTGCTGATGATACTAAAATAGGACGTGTTATCAAATCTGACGAGGACTCGGCAAAACTACAGGAGGATCTAAACAAATTTTTCGAATGGTCTGAAAAATGGCAGATGAAATTCAACATTGACAAATGTAAAGTACTCAGTATAGGAAATGTAAACAGGGAAACCAGATACCAGATAAACAACGATGCCATAGAGAAATCCGACTGCGAGAGAGATTTAGGAGTAATGATAAGTAGGAACCTTAAGCCAAGTAAACAATGTGTTTTTGCTCGTAACAAGGCTAATAAAGTACTTGGGTTCATACAAAGGAGTGTTAGTTACAAGACTAGCGAGGTCATCCTAAAACTGTATCTTGCTCTTGTGAGACCACACCTGGATTACGCAGTCCAGTTCTGGTCACCGTATTACAGAATGGATATAGAATCCTTGGAAAGAATTCAGAGGAGAATGACAAGACTAATCCCGGGTATCAGGAACCTTGAGTATAGAGACAGGTTAAAGCATCTTAATTTGCACTCCCTTGAGAGACGTAGAGCGAGGGGCGACTTGATAGAGGTGTATAAATGGAAGGCAGGGCTAAACAAAGGGGACATTACAAAGGTACTCAAATTATCCAACCAGGAGCGAACTCGTAACAATGGTTTTAAATTGGACAAATTTAGATTTAGGCGTGAAATAGGTAAACACTGGTTTGGAAACAGAGTAGTGGATGAATGGAACAAGTTACCAAATATCATCATTAACTCGAATACGCTGAATTGCTTCAAACATAGGTTGGATGCTCATATGAGCAATAGGGGTTGGGTGTAAACGGGACTGCCCAGTATGGGCCAATAGGCCCGCTGCAGTTTCCTCCATTCTTATGTTCTTATGTTCTTATGTAACCAAGAAGGGCCAGCTACCACGTCCCCAGTCCCGCTCGAGAGAAGCCCGCCACTAAGTGTAACGAAGTCTCAGCCGGGTCCATCGACAGAGTGCTGTCAACTCAACGTGTAACAGTAAGTGCTGGCTGTGTAGACTGTAGAAGTGCTGTGATCCCGAACCTCCCCAACGATCGACTTAGTGAAGTGCCCATTCTAATTGTGAGGTTAGGTTATACGAGAATACCATAGTCTATCATAAATTGTGTACGAACCCCCCCATTGAACTAGTAAAATAAAGCTGTAACACGCATTGGTGTTTTATATACTACACTTGTACTGTGCCTGTGTTAATATACAGTGTTGACATCACACCCTCGAGACACGCTACCATTTCCTCTCACTATAATACTCTACTACTATAAACTCCTAGCTTATCTCTTCATGTGAGATTTTGTCTCATTACATATAAATATATATATATATATAAATATATATATATATATATATATATATATATATAAATAAATAAATATATATATATATATATATATATATATATATATATATATATATATCTATATATATAACTATCATATATATATATATATATATATATATATATATAACTATATATATATATATATATATATATATATATATATATATATATATATATATATATATATATGCAAGTAAATCACTGTAGGTGAATTACACGAAAGCGCTTGGGAACTTCGTGTTTTCTTCTTTCCTGGTGGTTATCAGCATATATATATATATATATATATATATATATATATTGTTACGAGCTGGGGATTTAGAATATAGTATACGTCTACCCAGATCCCAACAGGTAACAACAAAAAAAAAACAAAGACAATCGGACTAAAAAAAGGGTAGACAAAGGAGGCGAGTTTTCGTTGTATATAATAAAGTACCATAAATTCCTTAACAAAATATTCAGCTTATACACTACCCTTAACCAAACTTAACCTAAACACGAACAGTATATACATAGTAATAAAACATAAAACAATAGTGAAGCAATGTGGAGGGGGGAGAGGCAATACAAGATTACAAATACTTAAGTGAGGAGCTGAGATGGCTGACGGGCAAGGCTGAGTATGGTAGAAGACGGTAAATAGTCACTGTGCCGTAGGTTTCCAGGATAGGTGATCCTGTGGTCGCTTCCCAGAGTCAAGTGTGTCCTCTCCTCGAATTGGAGCTGACAAAGTAGACTGAGGCGGAAGTGACGCAACAACCAGGATATGGAGAAGGGAAACCCGGGAGTGGTAACTAAGACGAGCCATACTCGTGTTTCGTCCCTAGATGGCGTTGCTCGTGGTGCTGGGTAGGTAGATGAAGACAATCGGTGGAGGGGTTCGTAACACACCCCCCCTCCAAAGACCTTCGTAGCGCGGGCGCGAAGGAGGTGATCACCTGGTGCGTCTGGAGAGTAGCTGCTACATTTCCACTGGAGCTCGGGATAAGGAGTCTGCAATCAGGTTTTCCACCCCCTTTATGTGCCGGACTTGTAGATTATAGGGCTGGGTGAGGAGAGCCCAGCGGAGGATTCGCTGGTTGGAGGTCTTGTTGGTTTGGATGAACGTGAGTGGGTTATGGTCGGTGAAGACCAGGGTTGTTTGTGGGCAAGACTGGAGGTAACATTCAAACTTCTTTATTGCCAACACCAGAGCCAGGGCCTCCTTCTCTATGGTCGAGTAGTTGGTCTGATGTTTTTTCAACTTGGCGGAGTAATATGCCACAGGGTGAAGGACATCAGTGGTTGGGTCGGGTTGTAGGAGCACAGCCCCCACTCCGACACCACTAGCGTCGATTTGCAGATGGAAGGGCAAGGTGTAGTCAGGGGGGTGGACTACAGGCTTACAGGCAAGGAAGGCTTTGAGGCGGTGGAAAGACTGGTCGCACTTCTGGTTCCAGATGTAAGGGACCGCAGAACTGGTAAGGTCTGTGAGGGGTCCGGCCACGCTGGAGAAGTTACTGCAGAACCGACGGTAGTAGCCGCACATCCCCAGGAAGCGCACGAGTTCCTTCCTCGTCCTTGGAGTGGGGAAGGACAAGATGGCTTCAACGTTTGCGTCCTTGGGTCTCACCATACCATGCCCAACGATATGTCCCAGGTAAGTCACCGAGGCCCGGCCAAAAGCAGATTTAGCCAGGTTTATGGTGAATCCAGTCTCTTGCAGTCGTGCAAACAGTATCTCCAAACGCACCAGATGTTCGTCCCAGCTGTCCGACACCACCACCAGGTCATCCAGGTAGGCGAACGTCCCACCTAGGTCTTGAATAAGGTAGTTTATGGCCCTCTGGAATGTGGCCGGAGCATTAGAAAAGCCAAACGCCATAACTAAATATTGAAAAAGACCAAATGGAGTTATAAATGCCGAGATTATTTTTGCCCTATCCGTGAGTCCTACTTGATAATATCCTTTCAACAGGTCTATGGTACTGATAAATTGGGCACAGCCTATGCTGTCTATTATATCTTCAATCAAAGGTAAAGGGTAGGAGTCAGAGACAGTGACCTGGTTCACTTTACGATAATCTGTACAGAAACGAAAGGTGCCATCGGGTTTTGGAATGAGAAGGCAAGGTGAAGCCCAGGGGGAGGTACTAGGCTCAGCTAAGTTATGTTTTAACAAAAAATCTACCTCCTTTTTCATAATCTCTTTTTTTTGTGGATTTAGTCGATATGCTGATTGTCTAATGGGTTGTACATCATCTGAGATTAGCTTAATATCATGTTTAAGTATATTGCAAAACCCTGGGAGGTCTGACGTGACTTTAGGAAATGTTGATAATAACTTAGTGAGATCTTTTGCTCGAGATGGATTCAGAACAGAAAAATACTCATCCAAATTGTTGAGTATGTGACTGTTAGCAGGGTTCTCTTTAGGTAGGGGGAAGTCTAAATTCTCCAATAGGTCCATGTCATCTGTCTCCGGCCCTGACAAAACCGTATGCAATACAGGTAGGCTTACAGCCTCGGGGATGTCTTCCTCTGACTGCCTGGAATGGTAAAGTTTCATGAGATTAATGTGAACAAGTTGTGAATCTTTTCTGCGATCAGGAGTATGGACTATATAGTTGAGAGGAGATAGTTTATTAGCAACTATATAGGGACCAGTAAACTTGCTTTTAAGGGGAGAGCCTGGAATGGGTAGAAAGAGTAACACTTTGTCACCTGGAGAAAATGATCTTTTAACTAATTTAGGTTGGGACTTCACCATTTTCTCTTGGACTTTTTTTAAGTTTGACTGAGCAATGGTTCGGACTTCAGTTAATTTGTCCCGTAAAGTGTCAATGTATTGGGAAACTGTTGCGGGCTTAATAGATGGAGTGTCAAACCACTGCTCCTTTACTATTTTAAGGGGTCCCCTAATTTGTCTCCCATATAGTAACTCGAACGGGGAGAATCCCAATGACTCCTGGGGACATTCCCTGATGGCAAAGAGTAACAAGTCTATGCCTTCATCCCATTCCTTTTGGTGTTCTATACAGTATTTTTTGATCATTGATTTGAAAGTTTGATGGAACCGTTCCAAGCAACCTTGGGATTGTGGGTGGTAAGCCGAAGATGTACAATGGTCCACACTGAGGTCTTTCATCACCTGTTCGAAAAGATTGCTCGTAAAATTGGTGCCCTGATCAGATTGGATCTCTTTAGGAATGCCCACTGAAGTGAAAAGATGCAAAAGATGTTTGATTACGTTTTTTGAAGTGATGCTTTTAAGGGGAAAAGCCTCAGGATAACGTGTACTGGTATCCATAACTGTGAGCAGGAATTGATTTCCCTTCTTAGTCTTTGGTAATGGGCCCACACAATCCACAACAATCTTTTCAAATGGGGTAGAAAATACTGGGATGGGCTTAATGGGAGCTGCTGGTATACTTTCATTTGGTTTTCCTACCATTTGACAAATATGACAAGATTTTAGGTATTGTGACACATCCTTCCTAAGTCCAGGCCAGTAATAGTGTTGGAGGAGCTTTTTATATGTTTTCAGGATTCCCAAATGTCCTGAAATACCATCATGGGCAAGGGCAATTAATGCTGGTCTGACTGAAGCTGGAATTACCACTTGATGTATTTCAGACCACGTGTCTAGATGGGCAAGCTCAGGGGGCCTATAGGCCCTCATCAAAACCCCTTCATGATAATAAAAACACGGAAGGGTGTTAAAATCTTTACCCTCAACTGCTGCATGATGAAGTTTATTCAAAGATGGATCAGATTGTTGGGCTTTAATGAGCTCATCCTTACTTATCGTCTTATTGTACAGATCTTCTGTGGGTAGGAAGATATTGGAGGTGGTTTTAGATGAAGAGGGCCCATTCCGCACACTCTGTGACCGGGTGACAGCACAAGATGGGAAAAGATGAGGAATAGTTTCTTTAAGGTCAGTGGTGGAGTTGACAGGTAAGGGAGAGTCGACTGTCTTTATGTTAGGAACCACTAGATCTCCTACCAAGTCATTACCCAATAATAAATGAATGCCACACACAGGCATTGGGTCTTTCCTTAGGGCTATTTGCACTTCCCCAGTAATCAAGGGACATTGGAGGTGCACTTTAGCTAAAGGATAGGAAGAATGGGACGAGAGATCTGAAATTAGAACACTCTCATTTGTAAATGCGGTAGATATATCAGGAATGACGTTAAACAGGAGGATAGATTGTGCTGCGCCCGTATCACGTAGTATACGAATAGGGAAAGAACGAGACCCCTCTATGATTGAAATTTTTCCCTCATAGGTGAATGAAGAGAAGAGATCCTGATGGGGCCTTGCCACATTGGCATTTGCTATTGGTTTGGATTTGGGATCCAGGAAACTACTTTTAGCAATTCGACACTTAGGGTGTTTACAATTCTGGATCGTATGGCCTGGGTTTTTACAGTAAGAACAAGTAAGCTTGGTTGCATCGGGGGGAGTAGGTGTGGGACCTTTCGACCTACCACTCACGTTCCCAAGGTTATCATCAGAGGAGGACCTAACATGTCGGGAAGTACCACGTTCTCTACTGCCCAGTGACTCCACCAACAAAGCATACGCATCAGCCAGCTCAGCAGCACGCCCTAAATTAACCTCTCCACGCTCCTCCACATGCTTCAAGATGTGAAATGGAATCTTGCTTTTCCACTCCTCCAGGACTACCAAATTTAACAAATCCTGAAATGTGGAGGTCTCTGTAGCCTCTAACCACTTCTTAAAAAACCTAAGCTTTTCTTGAGCAAACTCAACAAATGTGTGTGAAAATGGTTTGGTTAGTTTACGAAACTTCTGCCGGTATCCATCTGGCGTGATAGCATAAGAGGTGAGGATATTCTTTTTTACGTTATCATAGTCATCAGTCTGGTCTAAACAGTTATAAACTCTACGAGCCTTACCATATAATTTAGGAACTAACACTGACACCCACTGGTCCTTTGGCCACTCATTCTTCGCGGCTATTTTCTCAAAAGTCCTAAATGACCCGTCCATATCGGATTCATCAAACCCGGGAACAAGGGAAGAAGCAGTAGCAGGGTTAAAAGCAGCGAGTTTCTCTTTTAATGCCACTTCCTTTGATTTAAACTCCGATGTTAAGGTGACTTCTGTCTCTCTCACCTGTAGTTCTTTCAGTTTAACCGCCTGCACCAACTTGGCCTGTTCCATCCTTTCCTCATGCTCCAACTTGGCCTCCAACTTGGCCTGTTCCAACTTGGCCTGTTCCATCCTTTCCTCATGCTCCAACTTGGCCTCCAACTTGGCCTGTTCCAACTTGGCCTGTTCCATCCTTTCTTCAGGGTCCAACTTGGCCACCTGCTCCAACTTGGCCTGCTCCAACTTTTCCTCCTGCTCCAACTTGGCCTGTTCCAACTCGAGTTCTTTCATTTTGATTTGGAACTCGAACCTAGCTCGTTCTAGTTCTAAGGGGTCTATTCGTTGTGTTTCTTCTTGAGGGCTAGCCAGACCTGAGGCAACTTCTGAGTGAGGAGGGGTGGTGGATAGTGGTTGAAGTTTCTTGGACATGGGCGTTAATCTGTCAACAGCGGATTCTTTTAAAACTTCTTGTTGAACCAACACTTCAATCACATGATTTTTTAACATTTCCTTAGTCAGTTGCTGTGAAAATGGGATATTGTAATAGTTGGCTATTTCTTTCCATTCTTTCTTCAGGATATTAACACGTAATTTAGCTACAGAAGGATTTTCAATAAAATCCTGAAGATCAAAACCTGAGGTGGCCATTGTTAATAAAAATAGGATAAATTAACTAATGGTCAAAAGCTAAGATAAGTGGATAACCCTAGAAAATATCACGGCAGTGGATAACCAGAAAGTCCCGGAAACTAACCAAGTTATACCTAGGGAAATTACACTTATGATTATTGTTCTTCCGAGAAGATCCTTAGATAAGGACAAGAGACTTTAAAGAGGTAGGGCGTATACGGCATTAATATAAAGATCCGGATTAACAACCCTGATATACTTGAAAGAGGTAGGGCGTATTACGGCATTAATATAAAGATCCGGATTAACAACCCTGATATACTTGAAAGAGGTAGGGCGTATTACGGCATTTATATAAAGATCCGGATTAACAACCCTGATATACTTGAAAGAGGAAGGGCGTATTACGGCATTTATATAAAGATCCGGATTAACAGCCCTGAATGAGATAATGAGAAGAACAATAATGGAGGCTTTATAATTATGGGGTCCTGGTAGAGAGGGGCGTCCCAAGATATCACTTCACTCTAAACTAGTAACTATGGAACAGCCTACTCTGGAGTGAGGGTACGGCATTAAACAGATCCGGATTCTTCCCTACACTCGATAAGACTTACCACACGACTGCCACGTGTAATAACAGGTAAGCCTTATGACACTTGGAACCTATTATCCTACGTCTGTCACTCTTACTATACGGTAATACCAATATATGCACACACATATGAAGGAAACTTTAAACCACCGTAAAGCAATTGTAAACAGAAGTGACTGGGAGGGGTAATTAACACTGAGTAACAAGGGAGGAAGGAACATGGTACTTAAGGTCGTGTCCTGTCACGGTCGCCATTTGTTACGAGCTGGGGATTTAGAATATAGTATACGTCTACCCAGATCCCAACAGGTAACAACAAAAAAAAAACAAAGACAATCGGACTAAAAAAAGGGTAGACAAAGGAGGCGAGTTTTCGTTGTATATAATAAAGTACCATAAATTCCTTAACAAAATATTCAGCTTATACACTACCCTTAACCAAACTTAACCTAAACACGAACAGTATATACATAGTAATAAAACATAAAACAATAGTGAAGCAATGTGGAGGGGGGAGAGGCAATACAAGATTACAAATACTTAAGTGAGGAGCTGAGATGGCTGACGGGCAAGGCTGAGTATGGTAGAAGACGGTAAATAGTCACTGTGCCGTAGGTTTCCAGGATAGGTGATCCTGTGGTCGCTTCCCAGAGTGAAGTGTGTCCTCTCCTCGAATTGGAGCTGACAAAGTAGACTGAGGCGGAAGTGACGCAACAACCAGGATATGGAGAAGGGAAACCCGGGAGTGGTAACTAAGACGAGCCATACTCGTGTTTCGTCCCTAGATGGCGTTGCTCGTGGTGCTGGGTAGGTAGATGAAGACAATCGGTGGAGGGGTTCGTAACAATATATATATATAACTATCATATATATGTGTGTATATATATATATATATATATATATATATATATATATATATATATATATAACTATCATATATACGTATATATATATATATATATATATATATATATATATATATATATATATATATATATATATATATATACGTATATATGATAGTTATATATATATATATATATATATATATATATATATATATATACACACATATATATGATAGTTATATATATATATATATATATATATATATATATATATATATATATATATGTATATATGATAGTTATATATATATATATATATATATATATATATATATATATATATATATATATATACGTATATATGATAGTTATATATATATATATATATATATATATATATATATATATATATATATATATATATAACTATCATATATACGTATATATATATATAGATATATATATATATATATATATATATATATATATATATATATATATATATAAATAAACAAACAAACAGACACACATTAGAGGCGAGAGGGTCACCTGAGCAGGTTCAATTGCCAAGAAAACTTCGCTAAACTTCTCAGTCATTTAAGAAAGATTTCTGGGAAA
Source organism: Homarus gammarus (assembly GCA_958450375.1). Lineage (NCBI taxonomy): Eukaryota > Metazoa > Arthropoda > Malacostraca > Decapoda > Nephropidae > Homarus > Homarus gammarus. The sequence continues at coordinate 53,038 of CAUDMG010000123.1, read as the reverse complement.
ATCGACCACCAACAGCTCTCTTACGGAAGACCCTGAGTGTAGCCTGAGACTGAGACAATAACTGACGTGCATGATGACCAAAATATTAAAAGGAATGCCAGAAATTGTTGACACACAAACACTCACGCCTGGACGCTCATTTCAGCACCTCCCCCTCCTCTCTATCTCCTTCCCCTTCCCCTCCCCCTCCTCTCTATCTCCTACCCCTCCTCTCCAGGTCCTCGCCCCTCCCACTCTCCCTCCTTCTTTTCACGCCCCCCCCCCCCCCAGGGTCTGTATGTGAGTGGTGGACGTCTCTCTTAAGATAAATTTGTTCTTGTTTAATGAAACCGGATTGTTTGCTTATCCCTTGTTACTTTCTTTCTCTCTCGCTCCCATCTTTGGTTAGTGTGTTGGGATTTTCTTTATTCTTTTTTTTGTCTGCATAGCTATATTTGCTGTTTATTTTTATATTTTTTGTTTGTTTTTTATTTCATCTTAATATCTACATTTCTCTTCATATTTGTTTCCTCTGTCTTATTTCTCTTTGTGTAAATATACTGTATGTCTCTGTTTTCCTCTTCACTGCCACCAGAAAGAGAGTGGCAGTAGACGGGGTCTGTTGTACTGTAACATGTACTGTGTGTTGCTATATATTCTTATGGTGACCATTATCGCGTAAAGGTAATAAGATGGTTGTTACAGCCAACAGGTGGGGAGAATCACCACACACTCCCACATTACTGGACTTCCCTGACCATTAATGTGTCACACTGGATGGATGGACTGTAATTTGTGTCTTTAATAACGACCAGAGGCAACAAATATTTTTTTATGGTCACGCTGCTCATATCGAGTGTCGCCTATAACCATATCACAATGTGTGTGTGTGTGTGTGTGTGTGTGTGTGTGTGTTTAAACTTAGCTCAAGTAGAAAATGGAGTGATGTACAGGATGGAATAACTCACATTCATTCACTGTTTATAGCCTCTGGAACTGCTTTAATTTCAGAGTTAAAAGGTCAAGGTCACACCATTATAAACACAGGTCACCCTCCTTTCGGCGTGAGTTTACACAAGCTGGTCGGTCATTCACCATAGCTCTCACAAAGTTCACATCGCTCACCTGCATAGTGTCGCAACTCACCTGGTAACTTTATGGGATTTTGAGCTAAAGGAACATTAAAACCGTAGAGTCACAGATATACTAACTGGATTAGGTGTGGGGAATGACACACCTGGACCGTAACTTAAGTGGGAAATGACACACCTGGACCGTAACTTTAGTGGGAAATGACACACCTGGGCCGTAACTTTGGTGGCAAATTACACACCTGGGCCGTAACTCTAGTCATAACTCGGCGTGAAAGATTCCTGTTATACTTACCCACACGTTAATGATTATAATAAACAACTCGTAAACTTTTGATGACATAAACGATCATCTCACAAAGTTTTAAGCGTTCATTTAGCAGCCAATCGCACGACGTGTTATCTGTAGCACCCACCCACCCTCTCAGGTCACCAGGATAATATAACTAACAGGGGTTCCTAGTCTTATTATGTATAGTCCCCTCCACTAGTGCATTTACAGGGGCTCATCAGGTTTTTTGCAGTGTGGCAGCACTGTGTTTGTTTACATTGAACAGAAGGTAACTCGCAATGGTAAACACACTATGGAATAAATTTAAGGCAATATTAAAACAAAAGTCTCAAAGATAGTGATTTGTGGATGTAAAGGCCTGACTTTGGGGATAGAAATCCCTTACCAGACTAATCAGGATCTTAATAAAGGAAAGTCAAGGACCACGGTTTTCTGAGGAATAACAAACAACCGTTTGAGATTGACATCTCTTTACTATAAAAATATAACACAAAGCTCTGACACCACTCAACAAACATCAAATAACAATTACGGGAGTCAAACAATTAAGTCAAGTCAACAGTTAATGGAGTCAAACAATTAATGGAAGCAAACAATAAAAGGGAGCAAACAATTAATGGGAGTCAGCAATTAATAGAATCAAACAATTAATGGGAGTCAACAACTGATAGAATCAAACAATGAACAGATATTTCCTACGGCAGTGGCCCTGGGGGAAGGTTCTGGAACACTGTGATCCACACTCGGGGTAGGGAAGCATCCATTCAACTCCATACTCGAGCGACGTCTTGAAATGGCAGGAGAACACCCGGGCACAGACGGAATGAGATGAACTGACGGTCGTGGTATGCGGTAGTGGTAGATGACCAGAGAATTGACAGTCGATAGGTGAATGTCTGGGAACACAGCCCACGAGTCCAGGACCTATGATGAGATCACAGCCAGAATTTGACGAACAGCTGGGTAACTAGATAGTGACTGTATGGCGGCTGGGGTGAATCTGCTGGTGACCCAGATAGACGCTGCCGTTCTCACCTCTGTCCTACCTCCCCAAGTGTCGTCCGCACCAGCAAACAAGGGAGTTAGCAGAGGTAACCAGCAGGAAGATCGTTTCCGCCCTTACAGTGGAATGGTTATATGAAGAGCCCCTGTCAATGCACAAGTGAAGGGGATTGTACATTACGTGGAGCAGTTAGAGACAGCTCACTATGTCTGTTGTTCATCTTCACAAATTTATAGGAGGTAAAATTACAGTAATGTAAAAAATAAAAGCAACATTTTTCTATTACATTTTTATATCAACGTCAACTGAAGATAACTTTTACCATTATGTGAGGATATTGTTTTGTCAAAATGGAAAATTAGTAAAAAATAAACCGTTAACGTTGGGAATAATGTGGAGTTGATGTAGAAGGATAAAGGAAGAATGTGGATTGATGGAAGAACCTGATGATGGACGAATAACTTAAAAGTGGAGAATAAACGTAAAAGCAAAAACAAAATGAATAAATGTCAAAGAAATAACGTAAAAGTAAAAACAAAATGAATAAATGTCAAAGAAATAAGAGGACATGATATAATACTCTTATTCCGGTTTCTCTCTCTCTCTCTCTCTCTTTCTGACTACAACAGTTCACGATCATTAAACTAGGACCTTGGCTCAGTATACTTAACATTCACCGCCAGTTCGTGTCCTTAATCAGTCTCGACAACAGTTTATACAGGTTGACAATCCTTTATCCGAAATCCTTGGGACCAGAGGCATTTCGGTTTTCAGAATGGTTAGGTTTTTTTTTTTTATGTGTATTAGCCCACCCGAGCATAGATCACTGACCCACACTGGGGCCTGGGGTCTAAAATATAATAAAAATTATAATAATAATAATAATTCATAGGTCTAGGTCGTGTTTCTCACTTTTGATCTTTTTTTCACTCTTGTATTTCTTTACTGTATTATTATTTTATTATTACAGTATTATTGTTATTATTATTATTATTATTAATTTTATTATTATATTTTATTATTATTATTATTATTATTGTAATCATTATTATTTTATTTTGGTGTATAATTATTAAAAATTTTATTTACTATGAATAATTATTATTACTATTACAGTTTTGCCTTTAGGCCCCGATGTGGGTCATTGATCTGTGCCTGGCTGGGCTAATAATCCCCGTAAAAAAAAAAAATAAATAAAATAAAAAAAAATGCCCTACAAAAAACTTTCGGTTTTTAGAGCTTTTCGGTTTTCGGAATTTCGGATAAAGGGTTGTCAACCTGTACTCCATAGTCTCATAGTCTAACTTACCGGGCCAGAGCTCCTGTTATCTCTGACTATTGCAGTGGTTTTGTGGTTGTGTTGCTGATGTGGTGGTTGTTTGGTGTTGTTTTTGGTGTGTTATTGGTGTTGTGGTTGTGTTGTGGTTACATAGTGTTATTGTGTTGTTGATGTGGTAGGTTTTGTGATTGTATAGTGTTGTTTGTGTTGTTTAGTGTTGTTTAGTGTTGTTTGTGTTGTTATGGTTGTCTTGTGGTTGTAGAGGTTATATACGGGGAAGGAATCTTACTATTGTGATATATATATACAGTGAATTAAATGATGAAAGACAAAGGATAGTGCTAAGCCTGATGTGTTAATATTATGTTGATATTAAGTACTAGAGTCTTATAAGTGTTATGATTATGTGAAGCTTGTAGGTGTTACAGTTATAAAAGTCTAATACACAGTTGAAATTACTGTAAGACTCCCTATAGTGTCATCAACAACTAATATCAACTCAATATAAATTTGCTGCACATTCCTCCATAAACTTTACAAGATGGTGATAACTTGACAGTACAGGAAGATTATTCGCTCACAAAATATTTAAAATCATTGGTAACTTCCTTGAAATGGAGTTCGAAATATTGTTGAATATTTTATGAGAGAGAGAGAGAGAGTCATACCACCACTGCACCACAACAGATATGAATAACCTCCATGGGTTATGGACATGGTGCAGATAACAATAACTTACACACACAAGGGTAACAACAAGCCCTGTGCGTGTCCTTTCACATATAATCGAAGACGCAATATATCCCCGAACACCATAAAGCTCCTGGTTAAAGAATCGTATCATGTCTGCTATCGAATTTTTCCTGGCTCTTAAGGGTGCCAGTGTCCCTGCCAGATTCCGAAGGTATCCGTCCATTTGCGGGAGAGATATTGTGGCAGGGAGAGTAACACTCACGAACAAGGGGCTTCGCTCACTGCTGTTATATTCCACCAACTCCCTCACGGATATTACGTTAGGTGACATGAAGAATATATTAACATCTGTATTACATGTATTTTAGCACATATCTTCCGTATAATAACATATAAAACAAAGGCAGTGGAGAGTAATTGTACTAGAAAAGGATCTTATATTGCCCCCCAGAGAAACTGTTTTCCTCATATTTCTATCGAGAAGTTATGAATGATTTTTGCTCTAGAGAAAAACATCACGTACTAATTATATTTTTGAACCAGTCCCCAGCTGCACGACTCAAGTACTGACTCCACTCTGACATGATAACCACGTCTAGGAGAGAGAGAGAGAGAGAGAGAGAGAGAGAGAGAGAGAGAGAGAGAGAGAGAGAGAGAGAGAGAGAGAGAGACGTGTGTGTGTGTGGTAAGCGCCAGGGGTGTTACTTGTGAATTGTTTGTTACCAATGCAACCCAGAACACTCATACTCTCTCTCTCCTGTTTTCCTCACTTCCTCTCACTTCTCCTCCACCAGTCAGTTATAGCCTCACACAGTTAAGTTGTGGGGTCAATATGTCCTCCTCGTTGGCTCCTTATCCCTCACCCTGTGGTCTGTCAGCAGCTACTCTTGTCTGTGTGTCAACTATCATGATACAGTATGTTACCCCATCATGACTGAGTTAACTGGTGTATAATATTTCCAATAAATACAATAAGGTAATACATGTTTAACCTACAATACTTTTTAGATAAGAATGATATTACTTTCTTCCATTATCACAGTCATTAAGCTAATAACTCACACTATCTCAAACTGCATAGTATTTGTTAACACAGAGGTGAAGGAAATCACTTCCTTATGTCACCAAAATCTGTATATTTATATAAAACCAAAACAAGTTGCTGTATAATAATGGAAAGTAAAAGTAAAAAGGAGAAGTAGAAAAATTATATAAAGTAGCCGATGGTTGGGCAGATGTGTCTCAACTTTAGGAAGAACACACACGGGTAAAAAGTTTGTAGGAGAACGTCTTAAGTGACTCTTAGGACAAACTTGTCTCTCACAGGAAGCCTCGCTCATGACCTGAGACTCTCACGGCCAACATCCACCAGCCTCAAGCAGCACTACACCTTCCTCATCCACCACTACACCTTCCTCACCCAGCACTACACCTTCCTCATCCACCACTACACCTTCCTCACCCAGCACTACACCTTCCTCACCCAGCACTACACCTTCCTCACGCAGCACTACACCTTCCTCACCCAGCACTACACCTTCCTCACCCAGCACTACACCTTCCTCACCCAGCACTACACCTTCCTCACCCACCTCTACACCTTCCTCACGCAGCACTACACCTTCCTCACCCAGAGCTACACCTTGCCTCACCCAGCACTACACCTTCCTCACCCAGCACTACACCTTCCTCATCCACCACTACACCTTCCTCACGCAGCACTACACCTTCCTCACCCAGCGCTACACCTTCCTCACGCAGCACTACACCTTCCTCACCCAGCACTACACCTTCCTCACCCAGCGCTACACCTTCCTCACGCAGCACTACACCTTGCCTCACCCAGCACTACACCTTCCTCACCCAGCACTACACCTTCCTCACCCAGCACTACACCTTCCTCATCCACCCCTACACCTTGCCTCACCCAGCACTACACCTTCCTCATCCACCACTACACCTTCCTCACCCAGCGCTACACCTTCCTCATCCACCCCTACACCTTGCCTCACCCAGCACTACACCTTCCTCACCCAGCACTACACCTTCCTCACCCAGCACTACACCTTCCTCATCCACCCCTACACCTTGCCTCACCCAGCACTACACCTTCCTCATCCACCCCTCCACCTTCCTCACCCAGCGCTACACCTTCCTCACCCAGCGCTACACCTTCCTCACCCAGCACTACACCTTCCTGACCCACCTCTACACCTTGCCTCACCCAGCACTACACCTTCCTCATCCACCCCTACACCTTGCCTCACCCAGCACTACACCTTCATTATCCACCACCACACCTTGCCTCACCCAGCGCTACACCTTCCTCACCCAGCACTACACCTTCCTCATCCACCCCTACACCTTGCCTCACCCAGCACTACACCTTCCTCATCCACCTTCCTCACCCAGCGCTACACCTTCCTCACCCAGCACTACACCTTCCTCACCCACCTCTACACCTTGCCTCACCCAGCACTACACCTTCCTCATCCACCCCTACACCTTGCCTCACCCAGCACTACACCTTCATCATCCACCACCACACCTTGCCTCACCCAGCACTACACCTTCCTCATCCACCCCTACACCTTACCTCACCCAGCACTACACCTTCCTCATCCACCCCTACACCTTGCCTCACCCAGCACTACACCTTCCTCATCCACCCCTACACCTTGCCTCACCCAGCACTACACCTATCTCATACACCACCACACCTTGCCTCACCCAGCACTACACCTTCCTCATCCACCCCTACACCTTGCCTCACCCAGCACTACACCTTCCTCATCCACCCCTACACCTTGCCTCACCCAGCACTACACCTTCCTCATCCACCCCTACGCCTTGCCTCACCCGGCACTACACCTATCTCATACACCACCACACCTTGCCTCAGCCAGCACCACACCTCAGCCCTCATAACACTAGTACACTAGGGTGTGTCATAGGAGGGAAGATCAGCTAAAACTAATGGCCCATCACTTTTTTGGTAGATTTTAGAGTATATAAACAGAAAATAATTTCAGTTTCAATATTTTGCAACCTTTTGCTAGGTAAATTTTAGCGTGAAATTTATCGAAAATCTAACGTACAGCTGCATTAGTGCATTACAATTAAATAGTGAACATTGCTTTCTGACTTCATTCTTTAACAACCCAACTAACAATATTTTTTTCTGTTTCAGATTCTGATGCATTTATAAGTTGATAATATTTGCGATGGCTGCTTGTGTCAGGAGCGAGGAACCAAAAATCCAGCCATCTCAGTCACTATCTTGGGTCTGGGAGAGAGCTCCTGAAGTCGGAGTTGCCTACATTGAGAGATGCTTTGAGATACGGTGTTTTAATCAGGCAAATCAGTGAAAAGAACCAAAGAACTTACACAAACAAAGACATTGCCAGTGATATGACCAAAGCTGTCTTGGCACAGTACACTCTGGCTAACGCTCAGTTCAAGCCTCCAGTCATAACAAGTCAGAAGAAGATTAGTGAGAGACTGCGAGCCAGTTGGGAAAAGGCAAGAGATATCTCTCTTGGGAGAGGAAAACTTGCAGTTAAGGACAGCTTTGCCAAGCAACTGGACCAGTTATTTGACATAATTACTTGCAAGTGCCCAATTGTTCTCTGTCCTGAGTTTGGATGCGATCGTGACTGTAAATCCGAGGCCCACATCTCCTGTATTTGCAAGCGTGAACTGAAGATTCCTGTGATCGAACTGGCATTTGTCAAAGCACAGAGAGAGAAGACTGGCAGTATAGGGGCTCTCATGATTTCTAGCCAAGATATTCCGGAGTCCAAGAGACAGGAGGCTGCCACAGAGAGACAGAAGAGGAGAAGAGTGTCCGAGGAAAAGAGACTTGAGAAGGCCCAGGGTGAGGTAAAAAAGGCCGATGATTGGAGTCAAGCTGATTCAGAGTTTAATGACTTCCCCATGGCTGATCCGAGTGCTGACCAGGAGAATGGTGACTTTGTCCCTAACCCAGAAAATAATGATCCCAAACCTTCCAGGCATAACATTCGAAATAGGAAAGATATCCCGAGCATAGCTCTCGCCAGCATGCGACACCACACTGGTCTCAGAGAAACTGCAGAGATAGCAACAGCTGCCTGGGTTGACGGTGGTTTGATAACACCTGATAATGTTCACCTGGTGATAGATCATAACAAAGTAAGGAGAGCTCAGGAGAAACTTGTCAGTAACCTGGAAGAGGAGTTTGATAAGGGGATAAGAGAAAATGGAATCAATTGTTTGTTCTTTGATGGGAGAAGGGATGACACTAAAGTGTTCATGAAAGTTGGAGATTCTGACAAGTTGTTCCCTGCCATGGTGAAGGAGGAACACTACTCCTGCTGCAGTGAACCAGAAGGGAAGTATTTGTGGCATTTCACTCCAGAGAAAGATGACATCAGGAAACCAGCTGAGATAGTGGCAGATAACATTGTGAACTGGCTCAGAGAGAGGAACGTAGACCAGACCCTGCAGGCCATTGGAGGGGACAGCACCAACACGAACACAGGGTGGCAAGGGGAGGTCATACAGTGGATAGAGCGGAAGATTGGGAGGAATCTGGTCTGGATTGTTTGTGACCTCCACACCAACGAGTTGCCACTCAGACATCTGATCCAGGAGCGGGATGGCAAGACTCTTTCAAACAACAGCTGGTCTGGTCCTCTTGGCATGATGCTGGACTCTGCCACTGAGTTAGAAATAAATCCGAGCTTTGAAAAAATCACAGTTGGCCCTCCACTCGCTGAGCTTGCACATACTGTCATTGACGACCTGAGTACTGACCAGTACTATGGTTACATGATTTGCAGTGCCATCAAAACTGGGGTCATGCCTGATAGAGTTGCTTACCTGCAGATAGGTCCAGTCTCTCATTCTAGGTGGCTCACAACGGCTCTCAGGTTCTGCAGAATTTGGGTCGCTCATCATAAACTGAAAGGGAATACAATATGTTTTTATGAGAATACTGGTGTTATCATGTGGAGAGAGAGAGAGAGAGAGAGAGAGAGAGAGAGAGAGAGAGAGAGAGAGAGAGAGAGAGAGAGAGAGTCGTCACAGATCAGAGGGTGGAAGGGAGAAATGAGGAAAGAGAAACCATGGCAACAAAAATGAAGAAATTATTAACAAATGATCATAAGAGTTTCGAGAATCAAGAAGTATAAACGTGTTGATGAAAGGACAGAGTGATATTAAGTCAAAATGTATTAAAATATTACATTAACCATTAAGTAGTGAAATGTAATGGACTTTAGTAGTGTCTATTAGCAGTTGTCTGTTTCTTCGTTGTTTGTAAAGCGATGAGAGAGGAAAAAGCTGCTTTATACTCAGGCATGTTTCTTATTACTATAGAGTTTGTTGTGTGGGAAATATTCTCACAAAAATTGACGCTGTTAGTATACAAGAATTGTAAACATATTACTCGCAAAGTTTGTCCATAAGTAAATCTATAACATAAGCCATACAGACCTCCATTAAAGTTTATGTCCGGGTTACAATGAGTCTCCCCTGAGAAAATTATTGTCTTAGTTTTATCCCAGAGGTTTAAACACCTTTATCTAAGAGCCATTCCACGTTCAACAATGTTTTAATTCAGTAATATATTTCACGACTGTGTAAACTTCCTTGTTAACTCATTTACAAAGGCATTGTGAACACTGGGTGACTGCCTCCACTGAGTGACTGTCTACACTGAGTGAACACTGGGTGACTGCCTCCACTGAGTGACTGTCTACACTGAGTGAACACTGGGTGACTGCCTCCACTGAGTGAACACTGGGTGACTGTCTACACTGAGTGAACACTGGGTGACTGCCTCCACTGAGTGACTGTCTACACTGAGTGAACACTGGGTGACTGCCTCCACTGAGTGACTGTCTACACTGAGTGAACACTGGGTGACTGCCTCCACTGAGTGAACACTGGGTGACTGTCTACACTGAGTGAACACTGGGTGACTGCCTCCACTGAGTGACTGTCTACACAGAGTGAACACTGGGTGACTGCCTCCACTGAGTGACTGTCTACACTGAGTGAACACTGGGTGACTGCCTCCACTGAGTGAACACTGGGTGACTGTCTACACTGAGTGAACACTGGGTGACTGCCTCCACTGAGTGACTGTCTACACTGAGTGAACACTGGGTGACTGCCTCCACTGAGTGACTGTCTACACTGAGTGAACACTGGGTGACTGCCTCCACTGAGTGAACACTGGGTGACTGTCTACACTGAGTGACTGTCTACACTGAGTGAACATTGGGTGACTGCCTCCACTGAGTGACTGTCTACACTGAGTGAACACTGGGTGACTGCCTCCACTGAGTGACTGTCTACACTGAGTGAACACTGGGTGACTGCCTCCACTGAGTGACTGTCTACACTGAGTGAACACTGGGTGACTGCCTCCACTGAGTGAACACTGGGTGACTGCCTCCACTGAGTGAACACTGGGTGACTGTCTCCACTGAGTGACTGTCTACACTGAATGAACACTGGGTGACTGCCTCCACTGAGTGAACACTGGGTGACTGCCTCCACTGAGTGAACACTGGGTGACTGTCTCCACTGAGTGACTGTCTACACTGAGTGAACATTGGGTGACTGCCTCCACTGAGTGACTGTCTACACTGAGTGAACACTGGGTGACTGCCTCCACTGAGTGACTGTCTACACTGAGTGAACACTGGGTGACTGCCTCCACTGAGTGAACACTGGGTGACTGCCTCCACTGAGTGACTGTCTACACTGAGTGAACACTGGGTGACTGCCTCCACTGAGTGAACACTGGGTGACTGTCTACACCGAGTGACTGTCTACACTGAGTGAACATTGGGTGACTGCCTCCACTGAGTGACTGTCTACACTGAGTGAACACTGGGTGACTGCCTCCACTGAGTGAACACTGGGTGACTGCCTCCACTGAGTGAACACTGGGTGACTGCCTCAACTGAGTGAACACTGGGCGACTGCCTCCACTGAGTGACTGTCTACACTGAGTGAACATTGAGTGACTGCCTCCACTGAGTGACTGTCTACACTGAGTGAAGACTGGGTGACTGCCTCCACTGAGTGACTGTCTACACTGAGTGAACACTGGGTGACTGCCTCCACTGAGTGAACACTGGGTGACTGCCTCCACTGAGTGAACACTGGGTGACTGCCTCCACTGAGTGAACACTGGGTGACTGCCTCCACTGAGTGAACACTGGGTGACTGCCTCCACTGAGTGACTGTCTACACTGAGTGAACACTGGGTGACTGCCTCCACTGAGTGAACACTGGGTGACTGCCTCCACTGAGTGAACACTGGGTGACTGCCTCCACTGAGTGAACACTGGGTGACTGCCTCCACTGAGTGAACACTGGGTGACTGCCCCCACTGAGTGAACACTGGGTGACTGCCTCCACTGAGTGAACACTGGGTGACTGCCTCCACTGAGTGAACACTGGGTGACTGCCTCCACTGAGTGAACACTGGGTGACTGCCTCCACTGAGTGAACACTGGGTGACTGCCTCCACTGAGTGACTGTCTACACTGAGTGAACACTGGGTGACTGCCTCCACTGAGTGACTGTCTACACTGAGTGAACACTGGGTGACTGCCTCCACTGAGTGAACACTGGGTGACTGCCTCCACTGAGTGAACACTGTGTGACTGCCTCCACTGAGTGAACACTGGGTGACTGCCTCCATTGAGTGACTGTCTACACTGAGTGACTGTCTACACTGAGTGAACACTGGGTGACTGCCTCCACTGAGTGAACACTGGGTGACTGTCTCCACTGAAAAATAAAACATTTTAGACAACACAGAACTCAAGCGAACCGAATCTGTGTATGTTAGTTTTGTTTCGAGTATGTGGATATGAACGCGGCTGTGTGTGTGTGTTTGCAATATGTATGTGTTGGCCTGAGAACCGTCCAGCGTTTGTTTGAATTGACAAAGGCACAAATAAATCACGAGAATGAAAGATGTTACTGGTAGATCATTCGTGTACTTCGTCTTCTGGCACATAGGTGAGAAACACACACACACACACCATTACTAGGAGTCCACCAGACATTCTTCGTTCTTCTGTACCACTACCACCATCACCACCACACACTGTGAGAGACGCCATTACACCAATTCCAACTTTTCTGTCCCTATATCTATCTATCTCCCTTTTATACTTTTCTCTCCCTCTCTCTTATCTCTCGCTTCCTACTACTCACCACTTGAGGGCGGCACCAGGTGTGAGATTGCATCATTTGCTACAGGTAACCTTTTCCCTCCAGTTAAGAACCAATTTCATCGTCAACTTGAGGAAGACCACCTCACTCCTGCGGTGACCCGTCTTAACGCACGATTTGATGGTCGTACTGCAGCACCGATTCTGGGAGTGTCTACACACACACACACACACGCACACGCGCGCGAGAACAATAGCTTTCTTTGTTTTCGAGGAGTCAAATTGGTTTGTCGATTAGGGACGATCATGTAGATAATCATGTAAATTAATATTTGAATGTGATCTAACCTAACCTAGCCTAACCTAACCTAGTACCATTTGGTTATGATAGTAAATGACGCGTTATTTGTAAAGTGAGCAACTGGCTCCAGGTAAAGCGTGTTAAAGGCTACCGCACCTAACGTAATCATGTCTGAGCTGATGATGTTAGATCGGCCGAGCATTTTTACTTTGTTTCCAATTATCGTTTTCATGGAAGAATTTCATTAACACATCATCACTGTTATAAGTTCTTTCGTTAAGATTTATTCCTGAGTGTTAGTGGCAATTGGTGAAGGTGGTTTTAGGTGCTAGTGGTGAGAAGTGGGTGGTGGTGGTGGTAGAATAGGGTGATTGTGGTGATAGGTGGTGGTGATGATAAGATAGGGTTGTTTTGATGGCAGGTGGTAGTGGTGGTGATACGTGGTGGTGGTGATGTTGGTAGAATAGGGTGATTGTGGTGATAGGTGGTGGTGATGATAAGATAGGGTTGTTTTGATGGCAGGTGGTGGTGGTAGTCGTGGTTGGTGGAATGAAGGAGAAGTAACGGGTGAAGAAGAATGACAGTGGAAGCAAATATCAGGAAAGAAGAAGAAGGATAACAAAAACAAGAGGATAAAGAGTGAGAAGATAAGTGTAGGAGAGAAATGAAAGAAAAACCGAGCAGATAAGACAAATGAAGGAAGTGGTTGATGGGGTGATAAAGATGTGAGAGGAAGAGACGAAGATAAAGGAGGAAAACTGAATGGACAGACAGAAAAGTGAAGTGAAAATATTCGGAGAGAGAGAGAGAGCTTTTGAACAGTGAGAGATAGTTGGGATGCAGAGTGTAAGATATCACGGGAAGTATCAGGGAAAGATTAGATCAGGGTACGAACGAATATATTGAGACTATACCAGGAACTGAAACTGATGAAATAAAAGTGCATAAAAACAGCTTGTTTATGAAGCTTCTGACTCAAAAGTTCACAGATTCAATCTCCATATTACTTTAGATCAGTTCCAGGAACTCTTGTCCGCGACTGTACTGGCATGTCTATAAAAATTCTTAATTATTACAGAATTAACTTTGAAGGTTTCCTGTGTCTGAGAATTTCGTTCAAATGTTGTATGTCTGTTAGTGACGAGCTTCATGTACACACAACTAAGAAGTATCTATGGATGGGTCCGATGAATTACAAAATGAACACTGCGACTCTTGTTGTCTCGGTAACGTTGTCAAAAACCTTCGTCCGCTGTGTCATAATGTCTAACACAAAATTGTAAAGACACTACACCTATAATATTCCTTCAAAAACTCTCTCTATTTCCACCCCATCTATCCACCCCTCTCTCTTTCCCTGCTCTTAAAACATGCTATACAGGTATGGGCAAATGTGTGAAAATCCTTCTTATCTTCCAGTAATTTCAGCCTAAATGAACACAGCCTAATAAATTGTCATGGGTTGCGTTAGGCTTACCCACGCAACCAACTCCAAAGTTTGTTTTACCAGAGATAAGACGCCCGGCGAGGCATAACTGGGACATGTATTTTTCCATTAGTGTATGTTAGCCAGCCTTTAGGGGGGTGGGCAGTGAAACAGTGTTGTACTGTTCATCGCTTCACACCCAAAAACCTCATTTAAAGCAGTACCCCCTGAGCCATGGAATAGTTAAGACGTCGTCTCCATTCTCTCCCTCCTGAAGGGGGGAGCGGGACACCACACCACACAGAGTCCTCCACTGCACTCCGTCCTGTGAACCGTCGTCGACACGAGACTAAGCGTGTTAACCTAGGTTTGTTATCCCCGTGGAAATATCACGTGTGGATGCCTGGTTGCGACAAGAGCAATCCAGGCTGGCCTATCAAACCTACAGTAAATGGTTAATTAATTCACGCTTACAGAGTTCTCCTGCACGACACCCGTCTACCGTGACCGTGATTGACACGAGACTAAGTGTGTTAACCTAGGTTTGTTATCTCCGTGGAAATATCACGTGTGGAAGCCTGGTTGCGACAAAAGCAATCCAGGCTGGTCTATTGCACCTAATGGTTAATTCAAGTCACGCTTACCAGTTCTAGTTGCCGCGACAACCGTCCACAGTGACTGTCAGTGACGCGAGACTATGTGTGGTAACCCAAGAGTACCTTCTTGTTGTTATGGCCGTGGGAAGAAGTTCTTGTGATGAAGCCTGGTTGCAACAAAAGCAATCCAGGCTGGCAGTAAATGTATCACTTGAAGAATTAAGGCTCTGTTAAGTCACACCCATAGTAGAGTAACCACATGTGTCCCCAAGTTGAAAATTCCCTGTTTTAGAAGATTAATTTTATTACAGCGTGAACGTGAGTAAATCATATATCCATGCAAATTGTAAATCATCGTATGGAAGCTTGACAAATAAATGTAAGGGAAATTATCTGCCCGTATCTGTGATCCTATCTTATTATTACTAAAGGTAATGACTGATTGGTTATGACATAGTATAACCAATAACTTAGATGGATGTTGAAAATTAAATGAATTCATTAAATCATCATTTATCAAGTATAAATCATGGAATATCGAGTGGTGGAGTGAACTTCTACGTAGATACGCCATAATCTCCTGTAAGTAATCAGTGTGAAGGTATCGGACTCGACGGTAAGAAATAAGAAATACGACATATTATTATCTTTATATAATATAATCCACTCCTACTACCACCGATTCATTTTGGTGGACCGCATCCTCCACAAAACCATGACAATTGGCGCCCGAACAGGGACACAGACCGCGGATAATTGCACTCTTGTCAGCAGTTTGTACAAACGCATATATTGTACTACGAAATGATTACTAGTACAATTGAGGGGACTCTAAGAAATTTTGAATGTGAAGTTAAAGGTGGAAAATATAGAAACAGAAGAGGACTTGTGATGTTTGCCAGATCCAGCGACGGAGGGCGAGTTCTACTTGCACCCCTGTGGCCTCTCACAGTGATCCCCGAACCCTTGAGAGGGTGGCGGCGGACATTGTGGTCAGCAAACCCAGTTCCACATCAGCCAGCTGATTCAGTACGAGACGGTGGACTGCACACCCAAGGGTGAGTGACGGGAAGAGTACATCCACACCTTTGGGGGTCCTCATCAACGGAGGGACCCAGTTCCACCTCAGCCTCCCGATTTACTACGAGGCGGTGGACAGTAAACCCAAGGGCGAGTGACGGACAGATTTACATCTTCATTTTGGTGGACTTCAGCTTGAGGCGGTGGACAGTAGACCCAATGGTGAGTGATGGGCAGAGTACACCCTCACCTTGGGGGTCCTCAACGACAGAGGGACCCAGTTCCACATCAGCCGGCTGGAGGAGTCCTTCTCTTCACCACCGGGGAAGTTCATTCGACATTGCAGAGCGTGTCTAGGACCTGACCTATGTGTGGGAGTGTCCATATGTTCCGGTCAACTCGAACCTCCACGCATCTGACGACTCTTCAAATGTTATGTAAACCTTTTCACACCTCTCTACATTTAAGAACATAACACGACACCTGTACCACCTAAACAATGTCTACATACCCTACACTACACAACACGTTGCTGTAACATAAATGTAGCGTGTTTACGCTTAGCATGAACTATTGCTCGGGAATTGTCACCCTCGCCTCGGAGTTTTCCTCCAGCCTGAAAATCTAAAGTAAATGTTGAGGTTTTCCCTCAGTGGCGATTGGCGACTACATTCCGTTGCAGTGTTAGTGTCACACACACACACACCACAGTATGAATGTTGAATTGTGTGTCTGGGCTAGGCATTCTCTTGATTGTATATAGGTGCTGAAATTTTTATTCTCCGAAGAAAAATTTTTCTTAGTAGGGGCGATTGCCATGGGTTGCGTTAGGCTTACCCACGCAACCAACTCCAAAGTTTGTTTTACCAGAGATAAGACGCCCGGCGAGGCATAACTGGGACATGTATTTTTCAATTAGTGTATGTCAGCCAGCCTTTAGGGGGGTGGGCAGTGAAACAGTGTTGTACTGTTCATCGCTTCACACCCAAAAACCTCATTTAAAGCAGTATCCCCTGAGCCATGGAATAGTTAAGACGTCGTCTCCATTCCCTCCCCCCTGAAGTGGGGAGCGGGACACCACACCACACAGAGTCCTCCACCGCACACCGTCCTGTGAACCGTCGTCGACACGAGACTAAGCGTGTTAACCTAGGTTGCTATCCCCGTGGAAATATCACGTGTGGATGCCTGGTTGCGACAAGAGCAATCCAGGCTGGCCTATCAAACCTACAGTAAATGGTTAATTAATTCACGCTTACAGAGTTCTCCTGCACGACACCCGTCTACCGTGACCGTGATCGACACGAGACTAAGTGTGTTAACCTAGGTTTGTTATCCCCGTGGAAATATCACGTGTGGAAGCCTGGTTGCGACAAAAGCAATCCAGGCTGGTCTATTGCACCTAATGGTTAATTCAAGTCACGCTTACCAGTTCTACTTGCCGCGACAACCGTCCACAGTGACTGTCAGTGACGCGAGACTATGTGTGGTAACCCAAGAGTACCTTCTTGTTGTTATGGCCGTGGGAAGAAGTTCTTGTGATGAAGCCTGGTTGCAACAAAAGCAATCCAGGCTGGCAGTAAATGTATCACTTGAAGAATTAAGGCTCTGTTAAGTCACACCCATAGTAGAGTAACCACATGTGTCCCCAAGTTGAAAATTCCCTGTTTTAGAAGAATAATTTTATTACAGCGTGAACGTGAGTAAATCATATATCCATGCAAATTGTAAATCATTGTATGGAAGCTTGACAAATAAATGTAAGGGAAATTATCTGCCCGTATCTGTGATCCTATCTTATTATTACTAAAGGTAATGACTGATTGGTTATGACATAGTATAACCAATAACTTAGATGGATGTTGAAAATTAAATGAATTCATTAAATCATCATTTATCAAGTATAAATCATGGAATATCGAGTGGTGGAGTGAACTTCTACGTAGATACGCCATAATCTCCTGTAAGTAATCAGTGTGAAGGTATCGGACTCTACGGTAAGAAATAAGAAATACGACATATTATTATCTTTATATAATATAATCCACTCCTACCACTACCGATTCACTCCAAAACCATGACATAAATCCACCATTGCAGTAAGGACTCTCTCTCTCTCTCTCTCTCTCTCTCTCTCGCTTGTCCAAAGTGCAGGGGCAGTTAGCTAGTGTAAAACTTGACAGACAGAAAGACAGGCAGACAGAGAGAGAAGCTTAGTACACGTGCTATGAGAAATACTTTGTTACAACATCAGTAATAAAAATTCACCAAATTGCTCCTACATAAAGTAATATGTGTGTGTGCATATGAAATGTTTTTACTGTCAAATTATAATTAGTGTGTCGGTACTGAGGCTGGTGGCAGGATCTAATTCGCTCATATATATATTAAATTCCTCCGTGACATCTAATAAGTTAGGTTATGCTAGGTTTAACGCTTTGTTTATTGTCACCTTCATTTCGTGTTTTTTTCTTCAAATATTTCCTGTTTTGGGTAATCAATTTGTGTAGGTTCAGGTGAGGTAGAGGTCACCTGTGGACAGTGATGTGTTTGTTGTCGTTACTTACTACTACCATAAGCACCACCATTAGTTACCACCACTACCTCCTACTACCAGCCACACCACCACCATCACAAACGTTACCACATCCTTCTACTACCCCCCCCCCCCACCACTTACTACCACCATCCTCTACCATCACCACCATATTGAACCACTAACACCACCAGCGTCATTGACACCACTAACATCACTAATACATGAATTTATCCACAAATATCCACACACGTCCGCACTACCATAATAACAAACGCACTCATAAATATCAGTGCAACACACACACACACACACACACACACACGTATACACCAAAATACATACACAAGAAAACGCTTCGACTCTCGCGTATATGTAAACACTGATATATATTATGAACTGATTTATAGTTAAACCTGAAATATTGGATTCCTATTAGAAAAGAGAGATTTATTAAACCAAATTTTGGGAATTTTAACTTAAAAAAAAAGACATCGATGTTGCAATGATGAGCCCTGAACCCAGAACCAGTAAAACCTGATGGTTAGTCTATCAGTACAGTAAAAATTAATTCATATTTTGCTACCCACCAAAATTTTTACTGAAGGGACTGTATTTACACAATCTGGTTCTAAAACAAAACAAATTTTTAACTGAAAAAGTTACACGATTTATACAAAATGAAAATAAAATAGACAAAAAAGCAGAATTTAGGCCAGCCAGTGAATGATGGCTGTGTCAGATATAAAAATGACGTACTACAGTTCTGTCAAACATTCACAAGTGGCTTCAGGTTATGACATTTATTAACCTGAAGACTCTACACGATTAAGTTTAGTTAATTCTTAAAGAACTGATCTTCACAGGTCAGTCTTATATATTACTATAACGTGGAGGCCTCCGACCCACCATCAGTGTGTCGGAATACTGTGTACATGTTTCTCCAATATAAACATCAGGAGGAAGGAGTCAGTATCGCTGTGAGGGATGCACCAAGTGTGTATTCCTGCCGTGGCGTCATTAAAACAGCTGATTTATATGTTTACAAAGGCTAAATATAGGTTCGTGTACTAGAGATTTTTTTATCAATGTAAGGCTCTGAAGTCTTCCGTGACTCCATTTTATAATTTTTTCTCCCGTAAAGTATTTGTGAACTTTCAAAAAAGAAAAGTAGAAATGAAGTGTAAAATTTGAACTTTAATACTTAAGGAATACCCTGGTTACTTTTATCAAACATCTCACCTATATCTTCATATCTATTGTATTCTTTGATTCCTAAATTTGCGATGTGTCACAGCATTTCTGGGACGTGCATGTGTGTAACGGGAGAATACGTGAGTGGAGACAGACGACACACGCTGTCATGCTGTCTCGGGGGGTGGGAGGGATTGGCCAAATCACAAGACATAACCGTGTGTAAAAAGTTCTGCTGCTCAAATATCTTCCATAAGAATATTTACCTACCATCTTGTGTTGAGGACAAACATCTTTACGGAGTCTACATTCGGGGGAGTTTATCAGTTCGGCTTTACCACACTCCGGAAACGTATTAACCATCCTCGGTTCCTGTTTGATTATGGTAATATCTCATTGGTTCCCCCTTCCAAATGCAATGCTTTCTTTAATTTTCAAAGAGTTAAAAATTAAAGTCTTGTCTTGCCTCCCATATCCAAGAATAATAGAAACCCACAAAAATCTCAACCATAAGAAATCTTTACTGAAAATATGACCAGTGACAATACATGAGTGGTTAAAAAAGTATATATATAATTTACACATAAGTTGTGTCACATCGTAGGTCGTAAAACACTTGGTTATCATAGTCTCGATTCTGATAATGTTAACAACATTTACTTATGTACATCCCACAACCGGCATCCGAATTCCTAATCGTAATATCAAAGGACGACAGGGACATGTAACTCTGTTCTAACAAGTTTCAAAAAGGCTCTTATATACGCTGAGCCCAAGTTACACACGCTCAGGGAACAATTTATAGTATTTATTTATCGTATCTTAGAACCAAGGTCTGTAGCGCGGTGATAGTCCCCCCACTTACTATTCCTTCCACACCTCGGTAGCGATAATGACGAGGGAAGGAGTCCCATAACTTCCCCCTGTGGAATATTTCCTGAATAACATTATCATATTTACAGAACTGAAGTAATGTTAGTCATGTGCTGGCGTCTTAAGGTTTTCTACAGTTGGAGTCGACCACTAAGAAAGAGTAATATATTTTTCATACCTGCAACGGTTAGGCACTAGAGGGAGGTAGAGAGATTACTGATAGAGAGATAGAAGGACAGACAGAAATATATATATACGTAGTATACTGTATATAAAGAGAGATGCCTGTATACTGTATTGAGTGTTGACAGCTATTGTCTACGTTGGTTACCTTTAATAGAGAATTGTTGGAGTATATTGTTGCCTCGTGTCTTGTGGTGGGCGGTGTGTTGTATGGTGATCGTTATGTATGTGTCAACAACATACCAGAGGTTGATATAACAAAAATATTACCGAAATATCTTACAGCTACAAGAAAAACATCGTTATAAGAAGTGGCTATTTACACTCAATCTGTCATAACATCTTTATTAATGTCTCACTACAAATTTCTGGGCTCCTGTTGAGTGATGTATCTCGCTACAGAAATCCAATTACTTCTCTAGTCAATATTCGATCACACACACACACACACACACACACACACACCATTTAATGTATTTCTTATGAGTTTAACATTTAATATCTGGACTGTGAACTGGCGAGAATTTACCAAAATTATATAAAAATCCCAATAATACGTACGTAGTTCAAACCGTATAAAAAAAAATCTTTGTAGGTCTATATAAGAATTACAAGTGTCCTTAAGAAGCTATCAACAATAAATCACCGTCAAACTACCGTAACCCATCCCAAGAATATCAACAACGTCGAAAAAATCTGCATTTCAACTTTTTCCTTCGTATCCAACAAGTTTCAGGTGATGGAGGGTCTTTGTGGCGTTGCATGATACTGACGAGAAGGAAATGAAAAATGCGCTAAGTTTCTGATGCTGCAGAAGCCAAAACCTGATGGTAATATCCTGACTTTACCTGATCCACTGGAGACTGGTGATGTGTCTGGCAGGTTAAGGTGATCCACGGGGGGCTGGTGGTGATGTGTCTGGCAGGTCAAGGTGATCCAGGGAGGCTGGTGGTGATGTGTCTGGCAGGTTAAGGTGATCCACGGGAGACTGGTGGTGATGTGTCTGGCAGGTTAAGGTGATCCACGGGAGGCTGGTGGTGATGTGTCTGGCAGGTTAAGGTGATCCACGGGAGGCTGGTGGTGATGTGTCTGGCAGGTTAAGGTGATCCACGGGAGACTGGTGATGTGCCTGGCAGGTTAAGGTGATCCACGGAGGCTGGTGGTGATGTGTCTGGCAGGTTAAGGTGATCCACGGGAGGCTGGTGGTGATGTGTCTGGCAGGTTAAGGTGATCCACGGGAGGCTGGTGGTGATGTGTCTGGCAGGTTAAGGTGATCCACGGGAGGCTGGTGGTGATGTGTCTGGCAGGTTAAGGTGATCCACGGGAGTCTGGTGGTGATGTGTCTGGCAGGTTAAGGTGATCCACGGGATGCTGGTGGTGATGTGTCTGGCAGGTTAAGGTGATCCACGGGAGGCTGGTGGTGATGTGTCTGGCAGGTTAAGGTGATCCACGGGAGGCTGGTGGTGATGTGCCTGGCAGGTTAAGGTGATCCACGGGAGGCTGGTGGTGATGTGTCTGGCAGGTTAAGGTGATCCACGGGAGGCTGGTGGTGATGTGCCTGGCAGGTTAAGGTGATCCACGGGAGACTGGTGATGATGTGTCTGGCAGGTTAAGGTGATCCACGGGAGACTGGTGATGATGTGTCTGGCAGGCTAAGGTGATCCACGGGAGGCTGGTGGTGATGTGTCAAGGTAGAGTGGGGTGGTGTGATGGGCGGAGAGAAGTCAAGAGGGAGAATGTGTGAGAGAGAGAGTGGGAAGAGAGAATGAGTGGGAGAAAAAGAGGATCAGTGGAGAGAGAGAGAGAGAGAGAGAGAGAGAGTTAAAAAAAACGAGAGACGAACAGAAGGACGGAAGACTTTAAACTTCATCACATTATAATTAAAACTTATCTTACCATATTGAAAAAAAAAGAAACTCTACTTATACTTTACGTCTCTCATCAACAGTTCATATGTGTGTAATCTTATCCTGATATTATGCACTAAATTACACAGGCATAACCCCTTGGCTCCCGTAATTTAAGGCAGTAAACATATCTTGGGATTTACGTGCAATAAAGACCCATTACTTGGCATTATACTTCACACCCCCCCCCCCCCCCTTAGGAGATTTATGCACCTTGAGAACTAAATGAATATGATAATACTGTTTTATCGTCGTTAATATGGCGAGAACAATAATTAAGAAAAGTAATGAAAACTTATGGTCTTAATTGTTGACCACTTGGCGATATAACACGTTGTTAAACCCTGACTCAAGGTTTAAGAATAACACAGTGTAATAATGATGGATAATGCAACTCGAATTATATATAGTTTATATAATAGTACCCTACTGTATTAATCTGTATATACATCTATTACTATATAAGACCATAATAGTATATAACCACCAATGTATCGAGAATTAGATTGATTATATTATCAACCCTTATACAACAATCACTGTATATATTACTTTTAGTATATATAGCTTTTAAACATCACTGGATGTACAAGAATATACATCTAAGGATATACATCTCCTCTGCCAGCATAATACATATTTCTCTTTATCCAATAGACGTTAAGGGGATTCTGTCTTATAAAGGTCTTCCCAGGGTTCAGTCTTAGCTCAATCAACGCTAAATTGTGGGAAAAAATAATTATCTCATTTTGTTTTAGTGATGTTGTGTTTGTGTATCATAAAATGAGGAACATATTGATGGAAATGAAAGAATGATTGATGTATCTAAAAGGAAATAAACAGACCCTATATAGATAAAACATTTGTTACGAGTTGGGGATTTAGAATATAGTTAAAAGTCTACCCAGATCCCAACAGGCAACAACAATAAAAAAACAAAGACAATCGGACTATAAAAGGGTAGACAAAGGATGCGAGTTTTTGTTGTGTATAATAAAGTACCATAAATTCCTTAACAAAATATTCAGCTTTCTATAATTTACCCTTAACCATACTTAACCTAAACATTAACAGTATATACATACTTATACAACATACAATAATTTGAAGCAAGTGGACGTGGGGGAGGCAATATAAGATTACAAATACTTAAGTGCGGAGCTGAGATGGCTGACGAGTAAGGCTGAGTATTGTAGAAGACGGTAGGTAGTCACTGTGCCGTAGGTTTCCAGGATAGGCGATCCTGTGGTCACTTCCCAGAGTGAACTGAACTGGCATCGAACTGGAGCTTATGAAGAAGACTTGGAGGAGGTGACGCAACAACCAGGATATGGAGAAGGGAAACCCCGGATTGGTAACTAAGAGTAGTCATACTCGGGTTTCGTCCCTAGATGGCGTTGCTCATGGTGCTGGGTAGATAGATCAGGACAATAGATGGCGTGGTTCGTAGTGCTGGGTTGGTAGATCAGGACAATTGGTGGCGTGGTTTGTAACACATTGATCTATTCTTCGTGGTATGTAATTGACTATAATGCGGTTTTTTCTCAGCTGGTAAAAAAGGCACTATAGTCTGAGGTTACCACAAACTACCTCTTATGTCTCCTCAAGAAAATATCAAAATGGTGAACCCTCCAAAAAATTTGATATACGATTATTAATATTTTTTTTTATAAACCAGTAAAACGGGCGAACATATAGAACGAACGAGGAAGATTAGAACGAACGAAAGGAAGAACAGAAGAATGGACAAACAGTTAGAGAGATTGATCTACAGCACCTAAACATGCTAACCAAACTAGTAATTATCCTACGTTATCGTGTCTTCCTTCCCCCTACTGCCGTGTGATCCTGTTCCAATTATAGGATATTATCAGTGACGCTGTGAGAGGCATAGTACCACTAATAAGGTATAGCATTGATTTATGTTGATCATTACTCGAAGATAATTACCAATCACAGACATATAAATCACCGATAACTAGACATTCAGGAAAATGTCTCCATGTTTATTCTGTATATTGACACAAGAACTCTATAACCTATCATCAAACTCTTCCCCGCACGACAACCAGATCATTTAGCGGCACTGTAGTCACACAGGAGGTCCAGGAACACGTCAATATAACCCATAGTAATACGTGAGATAATGTATTTAATCAAAGGTGGGGTGGGCGGAGAGGGGTACAGTACACAGATCACTGGAGATGTGTTGTAATGGGGTGGTCGAGGTATGCTGCCAACTAGTACCGTTTCTTGTGTGGTTGTGTTTATATGATAGGTTTGTAGAGTAGCGAGTACATGTTTATCCACGTGTGAGTATACTGCTTCTTCCTGACCCTCCGCCTGCTGTGACAGTGTTGACAGTCACAGGCAGTATTTATGGTTACAGCCAGTCTAAGGGTGACAATGTTGACAGTCACAGCCAGCTTTAACAGGCATAGTCGATTTTGATGATCACAGTTAGTTTTAACAGTCTCGGGGATTGTTGACACCCACAATCACATTGTTGACAGTCAGAGTGTGGACTGCCACAGATAGTGCTCACAGTCACAGATAGTATTAACAATCAAAGTTAGTGTCAACAGTCACCCAAGCAGCAGACAGTCAGCGTGTCAGGACGTGCCAGCACCAGCCCATTACCCTATGGTCATTATTCACGACAACAAGAACAAGTATCGACCTCTGCCCACCACTCTCCCCACCTTATACATTTTTCATCCTGGTTTAACATCAATTAAGATAATTTCCTATTAAACTTTATCATAAATTTAATTTGACCTCTTACAGGTATATATATATATATATATATATATATATATATATATATATATATATATATATATATATATATATATATCTTGATAAAATCACACGGGAGAATGGAAACAACGGAGTACCTTAGCTTTCGTCTTTATTCAAGACATCTGAAGATGTCTTGAATAAAGACGAAAGCTAAGGTACTCCGTTGTTTCCATTCTCCCGTGTGATTTTATCAAGATTTATCTTATCCACGTTTTCATTGTGGATTTACATGATATATATATATATATATATATATATATTTATATATATATATATATATATATATATATATATATATATATATATATATATAGGCCCATTCTTAATTTATCTAAAAAAATTTATTACTCAAAACGCCTGCCAGTGTTCTAAATTACGTCAAGAAATCGTGATCACAGACTTGCACCCTCACATACAGTGCTATAATAGTGAGCAAAAAAGTGAGGCTGGTCGTAAAATTGGGCTCAGGCAGGTTAATGATTACACTCCACGTCGGGATAATTGAAGGTAGTCATCACTGATAATGCAGGGCTTCCGACACACTGATGAACTAATGCAATATATTTACCTGACAGCTCTAGTTGGCTAATGGACTTGAGTGTCTCGTTATGGGGTGTATATGGCCAGGGCCGGATTTACCAATAGGCCGAATAGGCCATTGGCCTAGGGCCCACCGTATCTGGGGGCCCACTGAAACTAATTTGTCGCGCAGCGTGCCAGCGTATAACCTTGTTTCAAGTGTACACCGAGTATTTCATTATATAATATATTCACAGCCATAAGGGCCCCTGTACAATAAATATAGAGCCCGGAGTATGGGGCCCCTGTACAATAAGTATAGGCACTGGCTAACCATTATTCCAGAATAAGATCAGCAAATCGATTAACATCCAGGTTCCCATTTACTGGTAAATAGAAAGCCAAATGGCGTAAAAAAAAAATACTCATAGTTTCACTCTGTCCGGGAATCGAACACGGGTCCACTCGCTTGCAAGGCGAGCATGCTGAGTATTACACCACAGGTTGCCAAAATCACGTTTAGTAAACAAAAATTTATTTTTTTTTTTTTTCGTGTTGGTCAAGCCCCGACCAGAGGTTAGCTAGACCCCCGGACAACTCTTTCGGAGCTTGACCAGCACGTGGTATTGGTAATATTATCTCGACTTAATTATATGTTACAAAGTCACTTGTGAGTTTTTCAATGTTTTTTTTTATAATATTTACTTATTCTAAGCTAAATGTTAACAAATAAATGACTTAAATAATACGAAAACAAACAAATAAAAGCGGAACTCCATCTAATATATACTGTATGTTACACTAAATAGGGATAATTGGCCATTAGTGATAACTTCTATGTATTTATCTTCTCTCAACTTCAACTTGAACTTGAACTTCAACTTCAACTTCAACTTCAACTTCAACTTGAACTTCAACTTGAACTTCAACTTGAACTTCAACTTGAACTTGAACTTCTTCTTCTTCTTCTTCTTCTCCTCCTCACATGCATTATTTCATCATCAACCCAATTAAAATTCGAACGCCTTAACCTTACACACCGTGGCCCTGGGTTGTGGGTGGAGAGGGGGGATGGGGGATTGTTGGGGGAGGGCGGGGGAAGACTCACCTAAATCACCCAACACACCCAGCAGGCGCTTTGTAACACCCAACAAGTGACCTTTGGGTGGGGCCAGTTTTCCCGCCAGATCTAGACCAGTGGGCAGTGTTAACCCCCAAAGGGTAACTAACATATTGAAACAGAGACACACTGTCATTTTAGGCTGAAAATGAACTTACTCACAAATAGACACAATAGCACACGGACACAGACATACAGTAGTGGTTGAACCGTTGAGAGATGTATTATAATAAGACTCAGATGGTAAAATAACTGACTGACTGACTAACTACGTTATTAGAGCAATTGCTTTATTGACCCAGTTAATGTGTGAGGGGTTCACATAGGTCTCTTGAATAGTACACTGAGACACACTGACACGAATCTCACATGGCACAATCCCATTGACAGATCTCCTCTACACATAACCTCACCGGACACAACTGTATGGTAGAAATAAATCCCAACTCACAAATCATAACCTGACAACCAAGCCTACTGTACGTGAAGGAATATTCATTGTTAAAACATACCAAGTGACCATTTTCGTTATAATAAAAATCCTATTGGATGATTTATGAGTGAAAATATTATAGATGGCCAACCCCGCAGTGTCGTCGCGACGCCTCTACCATATAAACTTTATAAGGTATATTTATTCATCTATAATAGGTATTTCGTGTGTTTACTCTTGTGAGGTGACCACAGTGTTCAGACGTATCTAGTAACTCGTGTTACAACAAATTTTATATATTTAACGTAATAGCCCATGGGAAATAAATAATAAGCAGTATATATGTAATGATGTATACATATGAGTCCCGTTTGTACTAGTTGTCCGATGTTTCTTACTCGTATAATATATATGAAACTAATTTACAATCTGTTATTAACAAATTCTAATCAACCAATTCCCTCATAATGCATAAAGAATATTTTTTAATGGTTCAATGTATTACTACCAATGTATCGAGAAAGTCAATATAAAATTTTTCTACCTTAATTCACCTGAAGATTAGACACCCCACCTTATTTCACTTGATGATTAGACACCCTGCCTTATTTCACCTGAAGATTAGACACCCTACCTTATTTCACCTGAAGATTAGACACACCGCCTTATTTCACCTGAAGATTAGACACCCCGCCTTATTTCACCTGAAGATTAGACACTCTACCTTATTTTACCTGTAGATTAGACACCCTAACCTTATTTCACCTGAAGGTTAGACACACCCGCCTTATTTCACCTGAAGATTAGACACCCTACCTTATTTCACCTGAAGATTAGACACACCGCCTTATTTCACCTGAAGATTAGACACCCCGCCTTATTTCACCTGAAGATTAGACACCCCGCCTTTTTTCACCTGTAGATTAGACACCCCACCTTATTTCACCTGAAGATTAGACACCCCACCTTATTTCACCTGAAGATTAGACACCCCACCTTATTTCACCTGAAGATTAGACACCCCGCCTTATTTCACCTGAAGATTAGACACCCCGCCTTATTTCACCTGTAGATTAGACACCCCACCTTATTTCACCTGAAGATTAGACACCCTACCTTATTTCACCTGAAGATTAGACACCCTACCTTATTTCACCTGAGCATTAACCGACCCTAACCTCAAGTTAGCGTCAGGGTGGTGGATTGAGTCTTCAAGTTATCCGTTGTTTCTGAATGAATAAAATTAAAGGAAATAATACAGTTTTATTGTCCTATGTTCAGTGGTAATTACTACTACACACACCAAGACGTGCAATGACCTTCGCTCCTCTTGTGTGTGTGTGCGTGCGCGTGTCTGTGTGTGTGTGATAAAGAGAGAAAAGACGAGAACGAGAGAAAGAGACAAAAAGCAACGACAGACAAAAAGATAATAAAGATAAACAGAGATAAACAGAGATAAACAGAAAAAGATAAATATATATAAAGCGAACAAACAATAAGAGATACAATATGAGACAGAGCTAAACAGGGAAACAATGATCAACATAAAGACAAACACAGACATACAGAGAGAGAGAGAGAGAGAGAGAGAGAGAGAGAGAGAGAGAGAGAGAGAGAGAGAGAGACAGGCAGATCTGTCAGAATACAGCCAGAGAAATAGGGAGGTGGGGAGCGAGCCTAAAAAAAAAATCCGTGTAATAAAATAAAAATCACTGAAACTTGAACGATTCTGAGGAACTCTTGTGCATGAAAACACCCCGAGGACCAAGGGGGTGTAAAATAGGTGGGGAGGGGAGGGTGAAGGAAGGGAGAGGGAAGAGGTGGGGTGAGGTAGAAAACAGGGATGGAGAGGGAGAGGAATGAGAAGGGGGAAGGAGGAGGGAGGAGAGAAGAGGGAAGAGAGGAAGAAGGAGGAAAGAGAGAGAGGATGAATGTGGAGGATAAAGAGAGGGAGAAAAGAAAAGGGAAAAAGGAAATGAGAGGAAAAAAGCAAGGTAGATAGGAGGAACGGAGGAAGGAGAGGGAAGGGAAGAGGGAGGAGGGAGAGAGAGATATTCAAGTCTCTTACCCTCACTACAAGTCACGCCTCCATCTCTCTGTCTTCCCAGAACAGTGGAATAAAATACATGTACACACAAATGAAGTCGAAGTCGAAGTCTCTCTCTCTCTCTCTCTCTCTCTCTCTCTCTCTCTCTCTCCCCTTCCTCTCAGTTATCAGACCAATTGCCTCATTGACCCAGTTAATGTGTGAGGGGTTCACATAGGTCTCTTGAATAGTACACTGAGACACACTGACACGAATCTCACATGGCACAATCCCATTGACAGATCTCCTCTACACATAACCTCACCGGACACAACTGTATAGCAGAAATAAATCCCAACTCACAAATCATAACCTGACAACCAAGCCTACTGTACGTGAAGGAATATTCATTGTTAAAACATACCAAGTGACCATTTTTCGTTATAATAAAAATCCTATAGGATGATTTTTTCATTGGGTAAAATCCTACTGTACGACCAAAATAATGGTAATTACAAGATACTGGTAATTAAGTGAAAGGTCATCATCCTTCATACAGTACAGATGGTCACCAACTTAAACTTTAACACATAAAAAAGAAGCGCCCCTGACAAACACGGCATTGAACTCTAGACCAGTTGGACTGTGATGGTCAACCCCGCAGTGTTGTCGCGACGCCTCTACCATATAAACTTTATAAGGTATTTATCTATTACAGCTTAACTTCTATGAACAGACAACATGTATTCAGCTAGTGTGAACACGGTAACGTCGATTTTTTTTCCTTTTTGCGTTCATTGTTGTCGAACGCGCGGTAGAAAGAACGGTCGAAAGGACGGATGGATACACAAACGGACGCACAGACGGATGCAAAGACGAATGAACGCACAGACGGATGCAAGGACAAATGAACGCACAGAGATCGCCCACACGTGCGGCGAGGAAAAACAATTCCATCCGCCATCTCGCGCACAAGTACATTCCTGCCAAGTTTCATCAGAATTGAATTTTAAGCGGAAGACTTGTAGAGCTAACAAGACTTACGACTTCACACAGGCAAGCAAGCAGGCAGGGCTAGGCGGGGCAGGCAAACGGACAGAGAGACAGACAGACAGGCACGGAAGATTGGCAGAAATGACAGACATCAAGATGACGCTGAGCTCATTCTTGTCACAGTCTCTTGTCACAGACAGACAGACAGAGTCATTTCACCATCTCTCAACGGATTAACCACTACTGTATGTCTGTGTCCATGCGTCTATGTGTCAGGGTTACTATATGTTAATTTAGTTCTTTCTGTGTCCGTGTGCCATTGTGTCCATTTGTGAGTAAGTCCGTTTTCAGCCTAAATGACACTGTGTGTGTTTCAATACGTCAGTTAGTCCGTGTGTCACTGTCATTATTTCGTGTGGCAGATGTGTCATGTTTGTGATCTCTCTCTCTCTCTCTCTCTCTCTCTCTCTCTCTCTCTCTCTCTCTTTTACTTACACACACACACACACACACACACACACACACTATGTAACTAACCGTATATAATGGTGAAAGAAGAAATATGTTTCCACCTGTAAAATATCCAAAGTGAATACCGATAAAGTAAACTATATGTAATTAATTAATCTCGTACTGATATTTAACACAAGACCAACAATGAATCATTACCTAAACTCTGACTCGTATCTTCTACAGTTTCATAGTAATTGGCATCATAACATAACTGTGAGGAACCCGGAGACATCACTTTACAGTACTTCATGGTAGAGAAATTCTATATTGACTTTCTCGATACGTTGGTAATAATACATTGAACCATTAAAAAATATTCTTTATGCATTATGAGGGAATTGTTTGATTAGAATTTGTTAATAACAGAGTGTAAATTAGTTTCAAATATATTATACGAGTAAGAAACATCGGACACCTAGTAGAAACGGGACTCATATGTACCTCACTTCTCAACATAAATTGAGAAAATTTGCCTCACTACCGAGAGCGAGAATGCCCACCGAGAGAGCGAGATAATTTGCCTCATTCCCTCACAGTAAGACGAGATAAAGTTCCTCACTCTTAGGAACAAGATATAAATCACTTCACTTCCTCACAAACACAACACAATATGGTCACCCCAGAGAGTGACCCCCGTATTGTCTCACTTCTCAGTCATATAGTAGATTCATATAGTTATTTTGGCTGCCCTAGAAAAACCTTCAGGGTGAATGAAAATGTCAAATTATCTGTACATCTCCAAGGATTTGCCAGAATGTTTGAATTGTGTAATGTTTTTGCAAAAATTATCCAAAGTTGAATATTTACATTATGTGGAATCCCCAAAGTCGAGCCTGTTTACATATTAACGAGTTTGTTCTGTTACACACACACACAAACACACACACACACACACACACACACACATGCGTAAAGACAAATTGACAAAAATATAATTGAGGATGAAAAAACAAATTCCTTAAAACTTTGTGGTAAGATTGTGTTGTAGTGAAACAATGACGTACGTACGTGTGTGTGTGTGTGTGTGTGTGTGTGTCTAATTAAAGAAAGAGTCTCGTTTCACCCATCCGAACATTTTTATCATCACCAAGATGAGAGGCCCAAGTTCAAAGAGAGTTATTCTCTCCTCTTCATCTTGTCTCCCTCTTTCGATTCTCATCCTCTCACTCCATCCTTCCCTTTTCCTCACCCTCTGTACCTCACTCCTTCTCAACTCCCCTTACCTCTCCTCCTTCCCTTATCTCATAATTAATCGTATTCTACTTGTTTTCTTCTTACAAACCACTTCTCTTATAATAATAATAGAAAACAAAATAATAAAAAATAATATTAATAATAATAATGAGAATAACACTACTACTACGACTACTACTACTATTTTTTTTTTTACGTGGCCTCCAACCTCCCCCAATAGCCACACCTTCGCCACCATTTAATTACCTTAATATTAAATATCCTAATACATATGTAGCTATCCTATCTGTGTTAAATTAGTTGAGCAGCAGATCTATGCGGCATTCAGTGACAGTAGCCTCATAGTCGATATCTGCAGCAGTTGTCGGAGTAGGGGCAGAAGCTCTCGTTCCCCTGAGGCAGAGCAAAGCCGACCGAAGGAGAGAGAAAGACAGTCGACATCTCATCCAGGCTGTAACATAACTTCTGGGCTGCTGCTTCCGTTCGGAGATCACCTCCGCGAGTCTGGCGTAGAAACATCTTGCACTTAGTCCCATCCCACCAGAGGCTGTGAACACTAGAGGAGTGAAGCTGCCTTGATCAACGTTTTGGATTCTCTCCCCATATGCCCTTATCTTGTCGTTCTCGTTCCTCCTATGTGCAGCATCGAGAGCTAGGTTACGGTGACATGCGGCCATGGGATAAAAAATCCTGATGTCGAAGAAAGCTCGTTGTCCCCGCGTCCAGAATCCTCGAGCACTGACGTCAACACGGGCTTCGTTAGATGTGTTTGAAGTCCTTTGTTGGAAGATCTCACCATCCAATGGAAGGAGGATCGGTTCTACCATGACATCCCGGCAGATTTCCTTCAACATATTTCCTGTAAGGTCCCTTAGTTCGTCATGCCTCATGCATATGAAGCCCCCTTTCTTGCACATCATGGCGTGATCGCCGTCATAGGAAGAGCCACACACGCATTGGGAGGGCAAACCTTCTACTGGCCGACCGTACCTTAGAGCAATGGCATCTGTAAATTCTTGTTTGTTAAGACTGAAACCATTTGCCCTTATCGGTAACATAGTTAACCAGTTCGAGGCTCCCACCTCCTGCGCTATCGCTATTTTTTTTCAAATTTTCTGGAACCTGCAGCAACAGTTGCTGCAACTTATCATTTTGGCAGTGCTGTCGATCTGTCGTAATGGACCTACGAATCTCGTTTACTTCACTGGTATCGACCTCCCCTGATGCGTTCTGGGCTATTATGTGGTCCATGAGGGCTGCCGTGAGCTCAAGTGAATTTTGATTTTCGGTGGCTGCAATCTCCTCTGGATTGGTTAGTCCCATCCCTCCCAGTCTTGATGGAAGTGCAAGAAGTGCTCTTTCTGCTGGGGTTAAGTGAGTGTGTTTCACTAATTTGGGAATGAACTTGACACTGATAGCTTCTTCCAGAGGGTGGAGGAGGGGTCCCATATCTGGGATAGTACGCATCAGGTAGTTCCAACGATGCTTGACTCCATGGGTGAATGCAGTAAAAGCCGCATGTGGCTCTGTGTTAGCAATCTCAGACAGAGCTTGGATTTCACTAACCCACTCATTCACCTTTCCCGCTACATACTCGGTCTTGAAGCCCGTAGTGCCAATTACTGCGCCTAGATGTCTTTGGCCGTCCTTAGTTCTTTGCAGTGGACATGGAACATTTACACATGAAAGAGGAACACACAGGTACACAAACAAAGGTAACTGAAGCAGTCATCAATTTTACCTTTGTTTATGTTGAATGTGGCAGAGTTTGAGGCCTAATTCAATCTTAATTGTAGAAATATTGGGACGTTGTATAAGCTAAGAGAATGAATGGTGTTTATTGATATCTATTCATACATATACGTTCATAATATACTATACAGGTATACATTCAATACAGACAGTCGTGCACATAATTACATACTCATGCTCGTACACACACACACACACACACACACACACACACACACGAAATATCACAGTGACTCACAATACAAACGTAAAATTATTATCCCAAAATGGTGTCCAACTACAAATGGGACTCAAGTGTTCTCTTAACCCAAAATACAGGATGGAAAAATAACTAATAGATCTCTTTAGGAATACAGATGGTCAGATACCCTGTTTTGGCCGCCGTCAATAAATACCATAAGAGACCAACTTCCCAGTCTCTTATTACATAGAGGACGAGACCGAGACCTCGTTACTGACTTCAAAAGGTCTCGTCTCGCTGCAGTTACGAGTCGCAAATATTGGTCTCGTCTCGCTGCAGTTACGAGTCGCAAATATTGGTCTCGTCTCGCTGCAGTTACGAGTCGCAAATATTGGTCTCGTCTCGCTACCCTATACGAGTCGTTAGAGATTTATAAGAATCCCCCCCCCTCTCTCTCTCTCTCTCTCTCTCTCTAAATGGAAGTGAGAGAGAATGTACCTAACTGGGGTGTAAGAAGGTATGTAACTGGATGACTTAAGCTACGATAATCCCTAAGACAATATGGAGTCACATATGCACCGAGACTCTAGTAAGCCTTGAGGTGGGAGAACGTCTATGTCTCAGCTAAGACATCCAAACACTTTGTCAAATATAGCGACATATTATAGTCAAGACATTAACTAGAAAGAGTACTCTTACCTCCACTAATTAAAAGGGAAGGAAAAGAAAGAGGAGATAAGTGGAGAAGAAGAAGGAAGGGGAGAAAAAGGAGGGAATAAAACAGGAAGGGAAGAAAGGAAGACACTAAGAGGGGATAAAATAAAAACAAATAAGATAGAAGGGAGAGAGAGAGAGAGAGAGAGAGAGAGAGAGAGAGAGAGAGAGAGAGAGAGAGAGAGAGAGAGAGGCACTCCCATAAAGAAATCTTCCCACGGTTATAGATCAAGAATATCAACCCAAAGACGACCATTGGTTTGAGCTTGTCTTGTGTCGTGATTTGATTGTCCGAGAGTCTTAAGGGAAAATTACACGTTCTTTGTGAAGAGTCTTTGATGACGTAATTCTACCAGTCGAGGTTTACGCCGTTTAATCTGGAAAAAAAAATTCTTACTTTTTTGTGAAAGTTTAACGGATTATTACTTTACGTTGGTGTTATAAATGTCTTATAGGAGGATATTTTCTGTGTTTACTGTTGTTACACTAATTAGAATATACAATCTATACTGTAATGTTTAATTAAACAATACACATCAGAGAAGTGTTGTATTTTCTCCAACAATTCCTTCATGGTGTTTTGAATATACACACACAAAAAAAACTGTTCATACGAGTGTAAACAAGTTTGTGATTTTATTTTTTTTCCATATGATAACGTTTATTCCGAGATAAACTTGAACCCTTGAGAACTGAAATACCACCAATAAATATTGAAATCTCTATAAAATTAACATGAAATCACCATTAAAAATTACCAGTGAGTCCTTAAAACACTGATAAGAAAGTGTCACTACCTCCAGCACCACCTCCCAAATCCTTATGAATATAGTATTATATAACTCGCGAGGCTGGGGGGGGGGGGGGGGGAATACTGTCGAAATCTACACCAATAAATCTGAAGGTGTTTGCAAATATTGAAAACGTTGCTGAAGGAGTGAATCCGAGAACTTTAAGGTTCCGGTTGAGAGGAGTTGAAAAAGGTGAGACCTGGAGAAGAGGAGATGTGAGAATGTTTGTTTATATCTTCATTGTTTTGATGGAATTGTTAGTGCAATTTGACCGACTACCTCTGATCTTCAGCCTACCTGAGAGCGTTAAAGAGAAGGTTAAATGGGGGAGAGAGAGGAGGTAGGAGGAAGACGGGAGGTAGAAGGGAGAGAGGAGAAGAAAGGGGAGGTGGGAGGAATACAGGGGAGAGAGAGAGAGAGAGAGAGAGAGAGAGAGAGAGAGAGAGAGAGAGAGAGAGAGAGAGAGAGAGAGCCAACAATAACACTAAGATACCCTCCCCGGCAACAAAAGACTCCACGCTGTATCCATTTTTTAATTTACATTCTAAAACCATCCTAATTTTACCCCCAAGTATGTATTTAAAACTCTCCTTGTAGGAAGCCGGATACATTCTGGGAAAAAACACAAAAAGGTAATAGTTTTCGCGCCTCAAAATTTAACAATGAAAGAAAAAACTACTGAAGTCCTGGATCTTAACCTTAGAGACTTAGGAGTTACTGAAGCACTTGTACCATCTCTTGTGGTAGTCTAAGTGTACATATATTCTTGTCTTCAGTCAGATGATACCCTTTAGTTTCCTGGAAGTTTTGAACTACGTGAGGAGATAATCTGACCGGGGGTTAATTACTTTTTACTGAACTTAAAAATCAAAGGACATCTATATAAATTAATCTAAAAGTATATCCTGGGGATGATTTAGTAGTTATAAAAGGATATACACTTAATCACACCTCTTCCTGGATATAAAAAACGATATTTCTTTTCGTATACAATGAAATAAGATGAAAATAACCAAGTTTAACCCTGGTACTGTACAACATAGTATAATCTGTCATTATAAAGTCTGGATTATTTTATGCTATTATGTTATTAATCTGGACGTACCCGAGTGGAGAGAAGGACCCAAGTCTATGATATGTGTGTGGAGTTAAAATACTGTATATCTTATATGATATTCCAGCCATCCTCCCTCAGGAACGGGAGCAACAAGGGCAGACGTCTCCAGAACGTATTGTCCTTCACATCAACACAGAAACTCCATTCTCTTGTGGGTAAATGTATTCTGAGTGGGCGAGGTGACGTGACGTGTTGACTGTTCAGCTGCTGACTGTGTAGCTGTTACTATTAGCGATACTTTTACTGTTGCTGCTATTATCTATATTGTTATCGTTGCCTTTGTTATTCCATTTCAAGCTATTATTACAGCACCATAACCAACCGCTAGCTATCACTGCCGCTATAACCAAACTTGTGCTACTGTTGTCCATTGACAATTCTATCCAATCGGTGGTGCCTTTACCCTATTATACCGTTCAAACGACACCATTACAGCTGCTACTTGCATTAGCTTACAACCAACAATTGTCATTATAATGTCTTCCTTACATAACAGTGGCCATCCCAGCAGGCTCCTCGGCGTAAAGTTCTACCACAAACGTCCCTGACCAACGTCACCCCCAACACTTTGCACCAACAAGTAAACACTCTCCAGGCGTCACATCTTTTCTCCTCAGATACGAAATAATGAATATCAACATAATTTTTTTACGGCGCAGATCTTTTTCTTCCCCCAAAAAATAAAGACACATAACTCTTACATATATTCCAAGCCGAAAAAAAACCCGACTCCCATCTAACTCCTGACACATAAGACTCCCACCAGTTTCAGGTTCGTTCCTCGGGAGTGAAAAGTTTCTAAAGAGAGATCGATCAGGCGAAGAGATATTGCTGCCTCGAAAAGGGGTCTCTCACAGTCTCATACAAATTTGGACAGTTGGCCATCCGGGTGACATACGGCTTTTCACAAGTTGTCTCCTTAGAAGGAAGTGGAGATAAATTGTTTTTCTTTCCTGTGGCTCCCAATATTGTTTTGTTCTGGTCTTTGTTAGGTATACAGTGTGTGTGTGTGTGTGTGTGTGTGTGTGTATTTTTTGCTCTTTGATAGTGTCGCCTTCCACTGAATTCACCGATGATAATTCTGAACCATCAATAACTGCCTTGAAATTGTTATAGGATAATATCATTCTTATTTGTATACAGCATGAAAAAAAAGTACTCATAATACGTAGAATTTGTAGATTAATTATATACTGTATGTGTATTTTCATATATAATTCTAGTGTATATCATGATGACCTACACCATCTTATCGAGTGATTCACATGATTGTGTATCCAATTACAAGGCCAAGAATCTCAATGTTCATATGTAAATGGCCCAAATAGAAGAATAATCCAGAGGCTTTATAATTTAAAACAAATGGAGAAACTAGAATCTTGCTTAAAACAGAACCTAAAACAAACAAAAGCACAAATTAAAACGTCTAATATAAAAGTACAAAATAAAAAAACTCTAAACCACGAGCATAAACCAAAACATCTCGAAAACAAAACCACAAACTAGAATCTTACTAAAAACAAAAACATTCTCAAAAGTACAAAACTATCCAAACCAAACATCAACAAAAAGTAAAATAATAATCACTCAAAACTTAGAACAAAGAAAAAAAGATAACAAGAGCTGATCATTGGGTACATCAAACCACCACCAAAAAACAAAACAAAAAAAAGTTTCCCAAGCGCGCAAACACCACCTTCAATAACTTAAAAAATGCGAACAAAAAGCTACTTATTGTCCGTCAAAAACCCGACACACTTCCCTATGAGCCCATTAGAGCGAGGCAGACATACAGGTTCTCTTAGAGGTTGGTCCTGTTTAGAAACTTGTCCGGTTACCTTCACACGTATACTGGCTCACTGCTTTGACGTTTGGAGTCGTGAGTGGCACTGGCGTCGAGGTTATGAGTGACACTGGAGTCGAAGTTATGAGTATCACTGGCGTCGAGGTTATGAGTGGCACTGGAGTCGAGGTCATGAGTGGCAGTGGCGTTGAGGTTATGAGTGGCACTGGCGTCGAGGTTATGAGTGGCACTGGCGTTGAGGTTATGGGTGGCACTGGCGTTGAGGTTATGAGTTGCAGTGGCGTTGAGGTTATGAGTTGCAGTGGCGTTGAGGTCATGAGTGGCAGTGGCGTTGAGGTCATGAGTGGCACTGGCGTCGAGGTTATGAGTGGCACTGGCGTCGAGGTTATGAGTGGCAGTGGCGTTGAGGTTATGAGTGGCACTGGAGTCGAGGTCATGAGTGGCAGTGGCGTTGAGGTTATGAGTGGCACTGGCGTCGAGGTTATGAGTGGCACTGGCGTCGAGGTTATGAGTGGCAGTGGCGTTGAGGTTATGAGTTGCAGTGGCGTTGAGGTAATGAGTGGCAGTGGCGTTGAGGTCATGAGTGGCACTGGCGTCGAGGTTATGAGTGGCACTGGCGTCGAGGTTATGAGTGGCAGTGGCGTTGAGGTTATGAGTGGCACTGGCGTCGAGGTTATGAGTGGCACTGGCGTCGAGGTTATGAGTGGCAGTGGCGTTGAGGTCATGAGTGGCACTGGCGTCGAGGTTATGAGTGGCAGTGGCGTTGAGGTTATGAGTGGCACTGGCGTCGAGGTTATGAGTGGCACTGGCGTCGAGGTTATGAGTGGCAGTGGCGTTGAGGTCATGAGTGGCACTGGCGTCGAGGTTATGAGTGGCAGTGGCGTTGAGGTTATGAGTGGCACTGGCGTCGAGGTTATGAGTGGCAGTGGCGTTGAGGTTATGAGTGGCACTGGCGTCGAGGTTATGAGTGGCAGTGGCGTTGAGGTTATGAGTGGCACTGGCGTCGAGGTTATGAGTGGCAGTTGCGTTGAGGTTATGAGTGGCACTGGCGTCGAGGTTATGAGTGGCAGTGGCGTTGAGGTTATGAGTGGCACTGGCGTCGAGGTTATGAGTGGCAGTGGCGTCGAGGTTATGAGTGGCAGTGGCGTTGAGGTTATGAGTGGCACTGGCGTCGAGGTTATGAGTGGCAGTGGCGTTGAGGTTATGAGTGGCACTGGGTGATTGCGTAGGAAGGTCAGGCAAGGAATCGAGGTTGGTTTGAGTCTTTTATGTCAACACACACGTAATTCATCTAGCGAAAAGGGCAAAGTAAACACCAAGGCCAATGTGACATTCAGTGTGGCATACTGCTGCATTAACGACATACAGGTGTGAAACTGCGCTTTGTTTTATGTTCTGATCTGGCAATATTCCAGACTGTTGAAAGAGTGAAGGTGTATAGGTGGTAGTTCAGGCGCATGATGAGTCTGAGGTAAAGTTTGTGGTGTTGAGTGTAGTGACATGAGTACAGTATAGACTGACACATAGGCTGTACTATAGGTGTTTGTGTCATACTGTCGTGTATCAAGAGTAAATGTTAGGTTTTGTTTTAATTTAGGTGTAATGGGACGATGCCGTTTAGTAGCTCTCTCTCTCTCTCTCTCTCTCTCTCTCTCTCTCTCTCTCAACCCGTCGACTAGTCTTAAAAGAGAGGTCTCCGAAGAATATAATTCAAGTTGTCTTAATAGTGACTGGCAATATAAATTCTTCATAAACACATACTCTTGGAAGGAACCTTAGCTATTTTTTTCTGAGGTTAGGAAAAGCTGCTTTGGTCAGGACTGTTTCCGGGATTGTGGTCAGGTCTTTAGCCAACTGACATAGAGGAGGAGAACTGACGGCGTCATATTAAGGTTGAGAAATTTAAGGCCATTAATTACAGTCAGTGGTGAAAGTTTATGTAGAGATCTCATCATGGCCGGTGGCTGTGTTTCCATCAAAGAAGCAGCTTACAATGTGTTCCTATGGGGCGAGGAAGACATCTACTGGGCATAGTTCTATACACATATAGTGTCCCTAAAAATATAAAGCTAACTCTGTTGTACATCTGCTTCAAAATAAAAAAAATATATATTAAACAGAACGTCAGACGATAGACAGCCAGGACAGAGGAGTTTACAGTAGCGCCGCGAACAGCCTGTGCAGGTGGTGGTCAATTAAGATGTGATTTAGCGACACCTCCAAGAGCTTCATCTTTCCTAACCTAACCTAACCTAATCTTCAACAGTGCAAAATTTATCCCAATGCCACCCTGATTACACACCTTCTTGGACTTTCATTTACGAGAAAACAAATCCAAGTTACGAATCTTTGAAAGTATAGGTCCAGGTCCAGGTCTGGCAGCCTTTCACGTGGGGGTTCCATCGTGAAGGAACTGCCAAGTATACCATGGGGAGCCATTACCCACTTCCCTGTGCACGGGGCTATGACGGCACTAATCTCCCGAGGGGATAAAGAAATTAATTTCCCGGTTGTCAGAGTGAGGGAATTTTTCTATTGTTGGTAAGTCCCAGAGGCGGGTCCCGTTAGTCCAGGGCCCTCGTGCTTGGGTACTGTGGGAGGGGGGGGGGGGTGGAAGGAGTGGGAGTTGGAGGATGAGGGGGATGAGAAGAGAGAGACAGAAAGGGAAAGAGGGGGGGAGGACCCCCTTGCCTGATTCCGTCTTGGTAAAGATTATTGGGAAGTAAATTTAAAACGTACCGTCTCAGGTGAGAAGTAATTCCCTCACATTCTTTATTGGCAATTGTAAACTTATTGCCTTTTTTATCCTTGTCTATAATTGTTCAATAAAATTTCACAATTTATCCACCAATCGTCAGAGCAGAATACAAATACAGGTGTGTGGTGAACGTTTAGTCGTATTAATAATAATCTTTACACTCGGAAGAGCTTAATATGATTTACTTATTTTTTGTCTGTTAAGAGACAGGTTGAACTAAACGGGAATAAAGGTTAAAATAAAATTATGTTATAAAAACACGAATGCACACACGCACACACTCACGCGTATGTGCATAAATAAACAATATCAATTATAGCTATAAAAACCTGGCATATATTATATACCGAGATCATTTTCTCATTATTATATCCCATTAATCTACTCCTGACCTAAACTGTGGCACACAATTAAGAAAAAAGTTGAAATTCGAGTACTTAAAACTGCTGGTGATGGGAGTACTGTGTTAACTCAAGGTGGTGTTGTAATGTACGGCAAGTATCAGGTGGAGGCTCACCTACACTCTCTCTCACCCGAATCTTAATACTTGATGCTACCACTGTAAGACATATAGACAGAGAGAAGTAAAAATTGTGGGTAAAATAAATAGATCTCGCCTCACACCGTCACTACTCCCTCACACCATCACTGCTCCCTCACACCATCACTACTCCCTCACACCATCACTGCTCCCTCACACCATCACTACTCTCTCACACCATCACTACTCCCTCACACCATCACTGCTCCCTCACACCATCACTGCTCCCCCACACCATCACTGCTCCCTCACACCATCACTACTCCCTCACACCATCACTGCTCCCTCACACCATCACTGCTCTCCCTCACACCATCACTACTCCCTCACACCCTCACTACTCCCTCACACCATCACTGCTCCCTCACACCACTACTCCCTCACACCATCACTACTCCCTCACACCATCACTGCTCCCTCACACCATCACTACTCCCTCACACCATCACTACTCCCTCACACCATCACTGCTCCCTCACACCATCACTGCTCCCTCACACCATCACTACTCCCTCACACCATCACTACTCCCTCACACCATCACTACTCTCTCTCACCATCACTACTCCCTCACACCATCACTACTCCCTCACACCATCACTACTCCCTCACACCATGCTCCCCACACCATCACTACTCCCTCACACCATCACTACTCCCTCACACCATCACTACTCCCTCACACCATCACTGCTCCCTCACACCATCACTACTCCCTCACACCATCACTACTCCCTCA
Source organism: Homarus gammarus (assembly GCA_958450375.1). NCBI lineage: Eukaryota > Metazoa > Arthropoda > Malacostraca > Decapoda > Nephropidae > Homarus > Homarus gammarus. The sequence goes on along the minus strand of CAUDMG010000123.1, from coordinate 10,485 downwards.
CACCATCACTACTCCCTCACACCATCACTGCTCCCTCACACCATCACTGCTCCCTCACACCATCACTACTCCCTCACACCATCACTGCTCCCTCACACCATCACTACTCCCTCACACCATCACTACTCCCTCACACCATCACTGCTCCCTCACACCATCACTACTCCCTCACACCATCACTGCTCCCTCACACCATCACTGCTCCCTCACACCATCACTGCTCCCTCACACCTCACTCCTCACACCCTCACTACTCCCTCACACCATCACTACTCCCTCACACCATCACTACTCCCTCACACCATCACTGCTCCCTCACACCATCACTACTCCCTCACACCATCACTGCTCCTCACACCATCACTGCTCCCTCACACCATCACTGCTCCCTCACACCATCACTACTCCCTCACACCATCACTACTCCCTCACACCATCACTACTCCCTCACACCATCACTGCTCCCTCACACCATCACTGCTCCCTCACACCATCACTACTCCCTCACACCATCACTGCTCCCTCACACCATCACTGCTCCCTCACACCATCACTACTCCCTCACACCATCACTGCTCCCTCACACCATCACTGCTCCCTCACACCATCACTACTCCCTCACACCATCACTGCTCCCTCACACCATCACTACTCCCTCACACCATCACTGCTCCCTCACACCATCACTACTCCCTCACACCATCACTGCTCCCTCACACCATCACTGCTCCCTCACACCATCACTGCTCCCTCACACCATCACTGCTCCCTCACACCATCACTGCGCCCTCACACCATCACTGCTCCCTCACACCATCACTACTCCCTCACACCATCACACTACCACTGCTCCCTCACACCATCACTACTCCCTCACACCATCACTGCTCCCTCACACCATCACTGCTCCCTCACACCATCACTGCTCCCTCACACCATCACTACTCCCTCACACCATCACTACTCCCTCACACCATCACTACTCCCTCACACCATCACTACTCCCTCACACCATCACTGCTCCCTCACACCATCACTAGCTCCCTCACACCATCACTAGTCCCTCACACCATCACTGCTCCCTCACACCATCACTGCTCCCTCACACCATCACTACTCCCTCACACCATCACTACTCCCTCACACCATCACTGCTCCCTCACACCATCACTACTCCCTCACACCATCACTACTCCCTCACACCATCACTGCCCTCACACCATCACTACTCCCTCACACCATCACTGCTCCCTCACACCATCACTGCTCCCTCACACCATCACTACTCCCTCACACCATCACTGCCCTCACACCATCACTACTCCCTCACACCATCACTGCTCCCTCACACCATCACTGCTCCCTCACACCATCACTACTCCCTCACACCATCACCGCTCCCTCACACCATCACCGCTCCCTCACACCATCACTACTCCCTCACACCATCACCGCTCCCTCACACCATCACCGCTCCCTCACACCATCACTAGTCCCTCACACCATCACTACTCCCTCACACCATCACTGCTCCCTCACACCATCACTGCTCCCTCACACCATCACTGCTCCCTCACACCATCACTGCTCCCTCACACCATCACCGCTCCCTCATAACTTCCTTGCCCTCGTAGTTAGTCGTAGTTACATGCGTATTATTTTTAATAAATCTCAAGTGAGAGTTTCTATTGTGTCGGGTCTTCAAGTTACCTGAGCATACACATAGTGAGGCGAGATGAGGAGGAGGAAGATGAGGGAAGGAGAGAAGATGATGAAGAGAGGAGTGGGGGAAGGAGATAAAAGGAAGATGAATGTGAAGTGGCACAGGAAAGAGAGGAATAGAGAAAGATAAAGTGGAAGAGGAAGAAAGGGATGGTTGGAGAGGAACAGGAAGTGGGAAATAAGAACATAAGAATGGAGGAAACTGCAGCGGGCCTATTGGCCCATACTGGGCAGTCCCATTTATACCCAACCCCTATTGCTCATATAAGCATCCAACCTATGTTTGAAGCTATCCAGAGTATTCGAGTTAATGATGATATTTGGTAACTTGTTCCATTCATCTACTACTCGGTTTCCAAACCAGTGTTTACCTATTTCACGCCTAAATCTAAATTTGTCTAATTTAAAACCACTGTTACGAGTTCGCTCCTGGTTGGATAGTTTGAGTACCTCTTTCATGTCGCCCCTCACTCTACGTCTCTCGAGGGAGTGCAAATTAAGATGCTTTAACCTGTCTCTGTACTCAAGGTTTCTGATGCCCGGGATTAGTCTTGTCATTCTCCTCTGGATTCTTTCCAAGGATTCTATATCCATTCTGTAATACGGTGACCAGAACTGAAATGCGTAATCCAGGTGAGGTCTCACAAGCGCTAGATATAATTTAAATTTTAAATGACGATGAAGATTATAAAGAAGTGAACTAGGACGGTGACGGACGAAGACGACAGAAGAAAACCTCGACCTCGTTTTCGATCAGGTCTCCAGGTTTCAAATAATTCCATTCGCTCCTAAGGTATTAATTGGTGTTAATTGACTGTCTGAGGCTCAAGAAGTTCCTCCCGCGCTTCAACTTAACCTCGGCTTCATTTCATCTTCATTGGCGTCCTCTTAAACCCAACTCGGCAGCCCTCAAAAGGTGACGCTGTCTCCCCTTGGTCTGATGTTACCTGGCGTGTTCTAATTTACGTACAGGTAAAATGTTGCTCCCCCGCCACCGAGGCCAATCAAACCTCTAAGTAGCAATGAACCCAACATCTATCACAATTCGCCATCAGTTACACAAGCTGTATATATGACCCCTGTACCACTAAGGAAAAGATCGTGTTACCTGACTCACGCACGCACTTGTTGATAATGAGGATACGAGTCATTAATTTTTCCCCCAGTAGTGTTCATTCAGTGGTGTGTGTGTGTGTGTGTCCCTCTCATACGTTCACTTACCCGAGACAAAATAAAACACCCAGATTTACACGGTAGACAACTAACGTGTAGGAATATCAACCAAGAAGCAACATAAATACTGGTATAATTTGATCCCACCAACCACGGTCACCAGCAGTATAATTAATGGTGTTACAGGTATATAATTCCCCTTTCAACAACCTAACCTAACCTTCCATAATTTTTGTATAGTTATTATCTCTTGTTTGGACCTATCTTGAGTACGTGAATAAAGAGGTTTGTTAATAAAGCTTAGGAATACACGGAAGCAAAGATAATTTATTCACCTTAATTAGTTTCAAAGGTAAAAAAAATTACCTGTATTTTTATTATATAATTCTATCTTAGTCTTTATATGACCGGTAATAACAACATTGAATGTAATTAATCTAAAAAAAAAATATTCATCATTTTTCTTCATTTCTTCTCACACTGAATCACTTATTTTTTTTTACTGTCAGAAATTATCACAAAATCTACGTTGTTTCCACACATAACAAATAAATCTCCCTGGAGCCTTTTATCACGCTGGGGGTCGAGGAGTGACTCGGCGGGTAAGCAACAAACATACAGTACGACTCCGCCTCAGGCATTATGGCCACATTTGACAAGGTTGGCTCTACACCCAGGAGGTCGCTACACCCAGGTTACGCCGCCCATTAATTCACACGACACACAGGATTACCGACACCCAGAAGGTAACTACAATGAAATACACTTAGATTAGACGAGATGCAGGTTCACTTAAGTTTAGATTACATTCCGGATTACACGAAAAAAAGAGACTAGGTTACTCATTATGTCCACAGGTACCAGACTACAGCAAGATACACAGGGATCGATTACACACACACACACACACACACACACACAAGGCTGCAGTCGTTTTTCTTGGAATTAGATGTTTGCCAAGGTATTGATTTCCTTCCTCACTAGTAGACGCTAAGCCTGAAGTGTAATGTATAGTGAATGACGATTTTATATTTAATATCTGATGAATGCCAAGAACAGATTACAAAAACAAAAAATAAATGATTTGTTTAGTTTGGTCTTCAAAATCCGAAATAGACGAAAAGGCGATCAATTGAATCTTTAAAAAAAAAACAGAAAAATTAAGTAAAAGAAATTGGTAAAAAAGGCAAAAAAAAAAGGATGAAATATAAAAAGTAGAAAAGGAATAAGAGGAAACTTGATAAACAACAAACCAGCTGTTAAAATGCGATAGCGTCACCGATAATTCTACGGACGTTATTCTCCGCGTTTTATTAGGTCTTGACGAGTGCTCAATTACCATTACTACCACCTCCACCATTACCACCACAAACATCGCAATTACCACTAACACCACCAACACCAATATTACCACTACCAACACCACCACCACCAACACCACCATTATCACAACCACTATCACCACTATCATTACTACCACTACCTGCACCACTATGACCACCATCACTTCCCCCCACCATTACCACCACCTTGCTACTTAACACATGCTGGGGACATAGTTAATGGCCCCGCCTGACAATGAGGGGAACTTAGTCACCACACAATAGATGGAGGAATATTGTGTGTGTGTGTGTGTGTGTGTGTGTGGTCAATACTCTTTCCTTTGTACACGGGTCAATCTGAGTAGCTTCTATTGCATTCTGATATAAAGTGACGTCAGTGAGTTATAATGAAAAGTGACATAAGGAAGCTCCGGTGAAGAGAGAGACACTGGAGAAATGAAGAAAATTGCAGTTAGCTCAGAAAAGTGACGGAAGATGATAGAAAGTAATGGGAACAATGAAAAAAGTAACGAGATATATTAAAAAAGTAATGTGGGAAATGGAAAAAATAATAATACCTAGGAAAATAGTACAGGTAGACATGATGAGTATAAGTACCCAAGAAAAGTGACATCAACTCATCCCAGACATAAATAACAAGACATTTAATAACTCAAGAGACATACACGTGTTATTAGAGTCACGTGTTAGAGGAGGTAATGAAGAACTCGAAGAATTCATTTACGTAAAGGTAATACACTCAAAGGGTTTAATTTTTCCTACCATAAGCGTGAAGAACGTATCATGGCTTGGGTACAAAAGGGTGCCAGGAGCGTGAAGCGTTAATGAATCCTCTTGGTACATATTGCCTCACGCTTATTAATACGGTGTTATGATGAAAATATTCCTCGTCAATGAAAAAAATAATCATGTACCTAAAGGGTTGGTTTAAGATGTAAGAAATAACGTCAAGAAATAACACCGAGACTTTACCGTAACTAGAGACATTTAGCTAAGAACAAATTAAAAGACAAAGTTAATGCTACAGATTTTTTTCTAAGGTCATCTACTTTACTGGTGTTAAGTAAATGTATCTACTTACGGTCCAGTGTTAATGTAAACTTAGTGTTATTTATGAATGTTAGTTAGTTAGTTATTTCATTGAGTTATGTAAAATATTAAACATCCAGTTATGAGAAATACACGTCGGGGAAACCACTAATAATGTGATCCCATCAGACCTGAATACTGCTACTATATTTTGGTTAAGTTCTCCACGAGACAGCTATGATTATCAGTTAAACGAGTTGTACATTACAAGGACACACGAGGGGGGAGGGGGAACATGGAGGGGAGGGGGACACACGAGGGGGAGGGGGAGACACACTAGGGGGAGGGGGATACACGAGGGGGAGGGGGAGACACACGAGGGGGAGGGGGAGACACACGAGGGGGGAGGGTGACACACGAGGGGGGAGGGGGACACACGAGGGGGGAGGGGGACACACGAGGGGGGTGGGGAAAACAACGTGGGGGTGGGGGAGACACACGAGGGGGGAGGGTGACACACGAGGGGGTCGGGGGACACACGAGGGGGGAGGGTGACACACGAGGGGGAGGGGGACACACACGAGGGGGAGGGGGAGACACACGAGGGGGGAGGGGAACGCACGAGGGGGGAGGGTGACACACGAGGGGGAGGGTGACACACGAGGGGGGAGGGTGACACACGAGGGGGGAGGGTGACACACGAGGGGGGAGGGTGACACACGAGGGGGGAGGGTGACACACGAGAGGGAGGGTGACACACGAGGGGGGAGGGTGACACACGAGGGGGAGGGGGGAGACACACGAAGGGTAGGGTGACACACGAAGGGTAGGGTGACACACGAGGGGGAAACACGCGGGGGAGGGTGACACGCGAGGGGGAGGGTGACACGCGAGGGGGAGGGTGACACGCGAGGGGGAGGGTGACACACGAGGGGGAAACACGAGGGGGAGGGTGACACACGAGGGGTAGGGTGACACACGAGGGGGTAGGGTGACACACGAGGGGGAAACACGCGGGGGAGGGTGACACGCGAGGGGGAGGGTGACACACGAGAGGGAGGGTGACACACGAGGGGGGAGGGTGACACACGAGGGGGGAGGGTGACACACGAGGGGGGAGGGTGACACACGAGGGGGGAGGGTGACACACGAGGGGGGAGGGTGACACACGAGGGGGGAGGGTGACACACGAGGGGGAGGGTGACACACGGGGGGGAGGGTGACACACGAGGGGGGGAGGGTGACACACGAGGGGGGGAGGGTGACACACGAGGGGGAGCGTGACACACGAGGGGGGAGGGTGACACATGAGGGGGGAGGGTGACACACGAGGGGGGAGGGTGACACACGAGGGGGAGGGTGACACACGAGGGGGGAGGGTGACACACAAGAGGGACACAACACAGCCTTAGGCACCGAAGCTTCTACAGACTCCAATAACAGCAACATCGGGTTAAGGGTGTTCGAGTCCTGTCATAAAAGAGACGTGAAACAACTGTCCATATTAATAAAGAAGTTGTATTGAAGGAAGAGAGGACAAGTAGGTTCGGCTAGGTTAGAGGCAGTGCGGATACAGCACACGGTAAGAGAAAGCGAGCTGATACAAACAACAAACACGTCAGAAGAAAAATTACAGGATATTTACTTGCTGGGTCAAATTCTCGCCGATATCTACTACCTCATAACCCCCTACATATTCAACGACCTCATACCCCCAACATATTCTACGACCACATATCCTCCTACAACTACACACTTGTCTCTTGTACATCCATTTTGTCACCCATCCATCCATTTACACGACCCCATAAAAGCAGATTGACAGAAAATCGTTTTCACGCGCGACGCTTCTTGTTCCCGGCCTGATGGTATGGCCTATGGGAGGGCCCGGCGGAGACGTGGGCGTTAGGGAGGAGTTCTTGAAACACCCAAATTGGGGAACGTTCATCAATGCTCGTCTGATGTCATTGTTTAGAAATTGTGTGGAAGATCGGACGGACAGAGTGACTTCTATATGACAACCTGTCGAGGGAAGACGCGATATCAAGGTATTCATTTTCTGTGTAATTCCTTTTCATTTCTTCGATTTTTTGTCTGAAAAACGTCATTTAATCTTTCGCTTATTGTGCCATGACGCCAAAACCATTATAATGTAGCACTTTTTCACACACATACAACAGATGCAATTTTCCTTTTCTACCATTGTAAACAAGATCCATTCATTCACTGCCTTGAGACACGTGTTTTATATGCCTCCAGCCATACATACAAACATAATATACTCTTTCAGACGCTCCACTGACGACCAAGGTAAAGTGAGCCTTGCAGTTGATCACACAGATGGGATCCTGAACTTCGAGCCCTTCCCTTTCATTCACCTTTTGTGACAGACTGACACGGATGATCTATGGCTTATGGCTGAGAATAAATACAATGATTAACCACAAAAGAATAACCAGATAAAAGCCAAAGTGACGAGAGAAGCATTAGGGTACGGATCCCGGTGGCTATTTCCTTGATGTTTCCTGGGACTAAGAGGAGACACTGCTGACGCTCCCGGGTCGTGTGTGTGTGTGTGTATGTCTCTTGTGATGGAAATGGGATTCTTAGATATGCTAATTCCAAAGGTTTGTGTAGGATGGTGTGGGAACATTAGCGTTGTTGAGAGATGCACATCACAAGACGTCAAGTTGTTATTTCGCTTTTCCTCGTCATATACCCGGCAGGTAAACTACTCACTAGCCCACCCAGGTACAGGTCACCCACCCACATCGGGGACGAGGTGGGGAAGGGGTTGCAAAGAATGGAGAAAAAAACAAAAACAAATCAAGAGTGAGAAACGATCTATATTTTGTGTTGTCAAAGTAAGGGAAACAATTGAGACCCTGCAATTGTGTGTAAATGAGGCAGAAAGTCAGATCAGCAACCTGGGACTTGGTCACAATTTTTGTGATGCCATATAGCAGCAGGGTCTACCATTAGACAACACATTATGCTTCCAATATCTTCCCAGGCGGTAGTACCTCCCTGTTTGATAACTACCTACTACCTTCTTTAATTATACCTGCTGTCTGTAGCCTTCACATTGAGACACATTCAACAGTTATTATTTCTCCTTTTCTTTCATACCTGTTGAGGAAATTTACCTATACACACACTATTGAGACTTTAACCACATCAGCATTATCTATGCAGAACCTTAAGTAAATTTCTATTACAATGTCATTGTAATAACATTCTTTGTGATGCTTATACAATAAAACCTACTAACTCTCCTGTATATTTTCCTCTTATTCATATCCATTAGTGTAATTTATTCCTGATAATTTTGTTAACATAATTTTTCAGGTATTGTTATTGTAATCGACGTTCTCTATCTGATGACGTGAGTTGCCATACTGTGCCTATGGCAGCACCGGGATGTGTGTGTGTGTGTGTGTGTTTACTTAAATTTACATACACACATACACTCACATACATCAAACCCTACAAAAAATCTGCATACATCAAACGGTGAAAATATACATACATAAAGCACTCTGTTGAAGGTCTATCTTTGAGGCAATGTAAACCCCACGGCTGACGTCATCAATACCTCATATACGATTCCATCAGATCTCTTGGGTGTTATTACTAATCTTTGACCTTTTTTATAATAATGTCATACAAATATTACTGTTGGTTAGGTTAGGTTAGGTTAGCGGTGGGTTATGTTACTGTAATGGAAGAGAAGGTTAGATGTTAGAGATAATAGATAGGTCAGCCGAGGTTAAGTTAGGTAACTTTAGGAGAAGAGTAGAACTGGTTAGAGGTTAGTTAAGTAAGGTCTACCTTAAGTAAAGTCTGGCTTCAGTAAGACGTAGCTTAAGGAGATCAGGACGTAGCCTGAAACAGAGATTGTACGAGTATAGAGGCGACGTACTTCAACATCGGCCTTAGAATTTACTTGTCCTATATATAGAAAAGTTTGGACACTTTCCAAAATGGCAAAGAATTGGGATAATCTGCCAAGATCTGGATAAAGGGATAAGTCGAGCAATAGATGCGGCCCACATACCAACGGCAAAGCAGACGGCCAGTCATCAAGAAGGATTCCTCTGTCTTTCAAAGGTAGCGGGAAGGATAAGGGTGAGGTCAATGCGGGAGGCGGCCAGGAAGACGAACCTTACATTTAAACCTGTGTTCCTCTTGCTGTTCATATGCTGTGTGAACAAGGCCAAGGACCTAAGTATTACATAGTAACTCCAGTAATGAACACAACACAACCCCCACTCTTACTGGTCTTAAGTAAAGTAAAAGATAAATATTTCTTTATATCGAGGAAGACAGAGATATTATCCATCCTTAACCTTAAGACAATATTGCTGGCAACCCCGCCTTAAGACAATAGGTAAACACTGGACACCCAAACTACCCAATTAGTGACGTCTAGTTATATGCGTCAGAGTTACATAAGTCGAGCTGTAACTCAACCAAGTTATTACTTCGCGCTAACGAGTACCATCACTCAGAGTGTCGCTGCCTGGCCTCTGATCACTATCTTCCTCTACGATACCTAAAGCTTAAGTCAGCAGGGTAGTAAGGGGAGGCCACGTGAGGTCTTGTTGATATTCGGACCCCGTACATGACTTAAGCTAGAATACTAGACCTGACTTCATATACAGACAGACAGATAGATGTTGTGGGAGTACAGACAAACGGATAGGACAAAAATAAACAGAGATAGACAGATAAATTAAACCAAACTGCATCACTATAAGGGGCTGTTAGGATAACAAATCACTCCGTAATTATCTGGAATACTCGTAGTCTGAATTAAAATTGTTTGTAAAAATAAATTTACTGCCATTAGAGAAGCTCTAATGCGGCTCAGGTGAGGTCTATCAGCTTGCCTGTCACCTGATGCTACAGATTAATTAGAAAAAAAAATAATGATAAGAGAACGAAAAATCTCGTATATACAGTATGTACTGTATATGTGGATAACATTCATACGTGTACAGAACTTATGTAAATACCGAGAAAGAATATTTAGAAGCTTGTCATTACTTCTCTTAACCCATCTCTACAGATGTTATAACTCCCTGACAACAATAAATTAGTTAATTAATTAAATCACTTTAACACAGTCCCTTGAACCCCATGACTTATATCTGTAGCGTACGATGCTTTGACCTTTTGAAGAGGATGACCTACCTGTTCCCTGGAGCAAGATGAC